>JANHGN010012262.1:0-69530 GCA_024605025.1 Megaceryle maxima | reverse complement strand
TACAAAGCAAAAACTCATTCAAATTAAATGTGCACATTTTGGAGAAACCAGGACTTAGTCATGGGGGCAAAACAAAACTGTTTCAACATTCTGGCCCTAAAGCTATTACCAGAAAAACACAACTATTTTCCTTGGACAGCCTTCTCTGATTCTCTTCTCTCAACATCAATCTTTTATAATACAAAATGGCTAAAGTGCTGGATTGTTATTACCTCTTCCCATAAATAATTTACAGACTGCATGGACCAAGAGGTAAATAAAAGAGCCTTCTTTATCACCCTTGTGATTGCACTGAGCACAGTCCTGGTAAGATGCCACTGAACTCAATTGTCTGTATCTCAAGACTTTGATTTTGGGAATTCACATCCATAAACACAGTTGCACGTAACTACAAATGTTTAGCTGGTACAGTAAATAAAGTAGTACAGTGGGGCCTTGCTTTTACTACTAAGAACAATAGCTTACACCATCAGAGAAAACGCAAAACTGCTGCTTTAGCTCTATAATTCAAGTTAGATATAAAACCAAGCCTCCAGAGATTTAAGGCAGGTAGCACTATTTGTCTTAGAAATGCAGAAGCATTATAGTGTTTTGATTGACAGTGATTAAACCAGATTAATCAATTGAAATACATTCAAACTCACCAAGAGTTGTCAGTAATTATTATTTTACCTCTACCTTTATATTTATCCCTAAGTTAAATGGTTTTGGATTTTTCTGTGCAGATGATCAGAGAAATCATTAGAACACATTTCTGTTCAGTGGATGACAAAAGTCTCTTCTTGAATGGGTCAGAGTCTTGGTGTCTCATTAGAGTAAACCCTTTGCCAGGGGCACAGATGACAACTATTTCTGATTTTTAACAGAATATGTCTCCACCAATTGTTTGGCCATTTTTTAAGAAAAGGCAGTTTACGTTAGAATAAAGAAGCCCCCTTCTAAAAAAAAAAAAAAAAAAAAAAAAAAAAAAAAATTACAGTGCAGAGTGCTGGGTAGGCAGTTAACAAAAGAAACTATTCCTCCACCTCACATGCACAGAATTTAGTAACACCAAGGCAATACTATACCTTTGATTTTCTGTCACACCAGCACCATATGGAGACCAGAGCATAGAGATGACATTGAAATCCAGCTATTTTGCTTAATTTGATTGGTTCCTCATTAAGCAGTTTAGGAGTTGCAGGGTCAAGGGGACTTTATCTCTCTGTGGTTCAGTTTTGATAACTTTCTTTTTCTGCAACCATTCCCCTGGTTTCAAAGGGGTGGTCATGTATCATCTCATTAGTGAGGTGTTAATATGTAGCTGTTAGCAAGTTTGGCTCATACCGACAAAGGCTGGCATGTAACTACATGAAATAGGCATGCTTTTAGCACGATCTGTTATTATGTATTTCTGTGCTTCATGGTGAGACCGCAATCTTTTCCTAAATTTGTGCCAAAATCTAACATTTGTGAGGCAAAATTTTCTGTGCCAAAAGTAATAGACTGCAGAGCTGCTTGGGGGATCTTTCACTCGTCTGTGTGTGCTGTACAGTTAGACCCCTTCCTAAGACTTAGATGAAAAGTTACATCACTATCACATGCTAGTTCCAAACAGTTGTTGACAGTTTCTGGCTGAGATACAGAGAGCCTTCATAGCCCTTTTTTTTTTTTCCTTAGTATTTACTTGTTAATATTATACTTTCAAAAAACTTCCTTGTAGTGTTAAGATCTAATTCAGGGTCCTCACTGATCCCCACACCCTATAGCTGTCAGCCTCAAAATGGTTTCAAATTATATATATTTTTTGACATTTCATTTAGGGTAAAAATGAAGCTGAGAAAAATATTTTTTGCCTCTGCCTAGCACCTCCCCTCCATTAAGATGTTTCAGTAGCCACTGGGAGCCTTCCATTTGGGAGCAAGGAGTTGAAATCTGGAAAAAGAAACAGATGTCTGGGTCATGAATGGGGATTTTTTTTCTTTCACTTACTTACACGTTCTGATGTGATGACTGGGATGTGGTCCCAGCTCTCCCCACCCCCTGAAATTTCCACTATGAAGTTTAACTGTGAGGAAAGGAGAAAATAAGTGGTTTTACCTTCCTTCAGTTCTCTGAAATGAGTATTTTTGAAGTGAGTAAAGAATAATAAAAGCAGAGGCCGTGACTCATCTTGCCTTCAACAGGTTTTCAGCTCAAGGGATTGTTTGTTTTCTCCTCTTTTTATCACTTCTGTACTGGCAAGAACAATGCAGTCCAGTATCAGTGACTGATAACGCAGTCTAGGGGAAAATTGTTCATTTTCAATTGAATAGACATGTTAATCTTGTCGGTATATAAATGAAAGGTGCTCCTGATGCATTCTGCCTCTTGACACTTTCAACCTGTATTTTGGGGATGTTCACCTCCAAGGAATGCATTTAAAGAAACGAGCCATGAGCATATAAGGATGAAATGGTATAGTAAGCAACATCAGTATTGCACATTGAAAGCAAAAAATAAAAAAAATTCATTTTAATTTAGCTGCAGTGAGTAGGATTTCTTTCTAATTTCCTGTACAAAGCCATGCAAATATATGTAATAACTTAAAATACAGAAATATTGTCAGTTAGCCTTTTTGTTGTCTGATGGAGCAAACAAGAATTAAATAGATGCCATTGTCAGTAAGATTCATCTTGAAATCTGTTTTCTAACCAGAATAATTACTTTAATTGAATAAACAAGAGCCAGACAGAGTTTCAGAGCATGTAGAATAGATTCAATCAACGGTAGAGTATTATTACAAAACAGCTCCTCTTATCCCTTCACAGTAAGTAACACAAGAGAGACCAAGGACACACAATGTATTAAATTTCTCTAACAATAAGAATACACTTCCAAAAATAGAATATGCATCAAACAGTCTTAATTTATATACAGTCCATATAAAAAAGTGCCAGGTATTAATCATCTCATCTAACGGTGTGATTACACACAATTTTTGCTCAGCATCAGTGTTTCAATGTCCTCTTTTTATTTGGGCTTTTGAAGATAGTGATCCTTCAACCTATATTAAGGAGCATGTTCCATCAAGGGTGGATGATCTGTTTGTTTGAATAAAGGTTTCAGGTTTTCTGTCAGGTAGCTCACATCTCATGTTTTCATTGTACAAAGTAAAGGTGATGCATAAATGTCAGAACACCAGTGCATTTTAGTTTCTCAAGAAAAAGAAATACTTTGGCTCTGCAACAAAATAAGAATTTATCTAAACTTACCAGAAAGACAATACCTTTTAATATTTTTATTTCCTTTTTTACACATGATACACAATTCCTGTTCTATAATCAGGAGTTTGTGACAGGAAATTAGATGTTACATTCCTCATTTATTCTGCACTTTGCCAAACACTTGTAAAACTCTTCTGTCCATACTGAATTTTTTTTTTTTCTAAAAGGAAAGAAACCAAATTAATTGCAAATATATATAAATATTAAGTATTTATTTTACTTCTGCTCAAATTTCAAATTACAGTATTCCCCATTCTCAGGTCAAAATCATTCCTGAATATATGTATATTCATTGTCAGTTGCTGTGCTCTGTTTTATTTCAGCAGTACTTTCCTATGTTAAACAAAATAGAAAACAAGAAAATGTTGATATAAATGTACAAACAAGATGCTTCCTATGGAGTACTGCAGAGTTAGGAAGTTCATAGTCTTCATACAAATATGCAAAATATTTCAAATTATTTCCATTCATTGGGAGCCATTCAGTTTCTCTTGTCAGACCTGTGTGACAAATACAAGACCAGAAATTAATCATTTAATAGTGCACTCAGGTATTTTGAGAGCATGCAGAAAAGTACCTGTAAGTTATGAGAGGGAGTATATTCCCTGCATCTACATTTTTGCTTTCACTGAGTGTACTTGTTTACACCCAAGCTTGGGGAATACAGAGTGGGCATGAAACAAATCTTGTTGATCCACTAGCTTTTTCCACCCACATTCCAAATCTCTGTCTGATGAAACTTCGTGACTCTGTTAAGAGCTCAGGCCTTTAAAGCCTAGCATTGAGCAGGCAGAGCACATGGGCTCCTGGGCTGCTCCTGCCCTCAGGTGAGCAGGATTCAGCTCTACAGCGACCCTGGGACTCATCCCCAAGGAAGCCCTGGCATTGCTTCAGCAGTCACAGGAGGCAAATCCTGCCATATGGCACAGCAGCGTGGCCACACTGCAGGTAGTAGGGAAACATCAGCTGGATAAAAATAAAAACAGTATATTTATTTTTCCAGTATATGCTATTTACTGGTATATACATATATTTACATATGTACTTATTTACATATACATACATATACACATATTTGTATGTATATGTTTCAGGGTTTTTTTGATCTGCTTTGATGATCATCTTCTCTTGCTTTCTCAGTTCTGCCTATTATAGTCCTCACTGGTAATGGGTCTCTGTCTTCTGTCCAAACTGAATAGTCCCAGGGATTTTCAGCCTCTCTTCTTTTGGTAGTGTGTCTGTTCCTGTAATTATTTTTGTCACAACTCCACTCGTCCCCTATTTCTGCTTTACTTTTCATGACTGAACAGCACTGAAGACAGTATGCTAGACATGGCATTTTTTGTGCCAAATCTCACTGGAGTTAATTTATTTACTTATATAAAGGGGAGGTAGTGTGTGTGGGGGGTTAATGATGAGGAATTTCCATTGACCTCTTTACAGTGTCTCTTTCCTGCATAGTCACAGCTAATTTGAAGCCCAGCATAGGGTCTATTCCTGTTCTTTTTGAAGTGGTTGCTGTTGATATCAGTGGTTCCAGACAGATCAGTACTGAGGAAAACAGGTTTTCCAATTAACTTTCAAAAGTTCAAGACACTAACTTTCTCAGCTTATATGTTTAATGCTAAACATATATGTTTAAACCAGCTAGGATGTAAGCATTTGAGGTAGAGGAATATCTGTATTATTGGTATATTTCTTTGAACTCATGTTTAGAAGGTAGAGAAAAAAGCCACAGGACAGATTAAAAAAAATGACAACCTTCTATATTTTGTAATGTGTTATATAAAGTGAGTTTTTGCTGTGCTCCTGAAAGTGTGTGGGCTGTACACATTTGAACAAATATTGGAGGGACATTCACAAGGCTGGAATTGCTTAGCTTTCAGAAGAAACACTTCCCTGGAGAAAAGAGGTGCTATTAAGAGAATGCCTGCATGGCTTACACTAACTGCTGGGAAGTGTTGGAGAATTTTGAATAAAGAAGTCAAAAGTTAATTAACTTGAATTGCAAAAAAGTGAGGGGGTGTCCTTGTCCACTAGAAGGAGGTCATAAAGCCACATGTAGTACTACTAACATCCTCTGTGACCATTAGCAATCAAACAACATAATCATCTCGTAGCCTGATTCGGTAAGGCAATGTACTGTTCTGTTTCAGCTGAAATTTTCTTCCAGTCGGGTAATTTTAGCTATTTATCTTTCTAGTCTCAAAACCAAAATCCAACTTTAAGGCTATATTTGATGGCTTCCCAGGATATTCACACACATGTAATCCTGTCCTCTATAATTACCACCTGCCTACACACACTTTCCATGTGTTTCAGCTGAGTATTCTCCTTTCTCTTTAAAACAGTTCTATGCCTGTTCCTGAGTATCACAAGGTGACTGTTTTCCAGTGGTGGGTGGATAAAACATTGTTGGCTGTGATTAAACTCAAGCACTGAAGCCCAGGATTAGAAGAGAGAGTATGCAGAATGCAGCAGGCATGTCTGAACATAATGTGGTCCTTAGCGTCACAAGTGTTTTCTGAGCCTTCTGCTGAAAGAGGCTAGTGTCAGGGTCTGCCTCCAAAGGCTTTGTGAGCAGTTTTATGGCATGAAAGACTGCTGTAATTTAACTTTCTGGTTTCTAGGACTATATAATACTTTTTATATCTTTCTAGAAGATTCAGCATTTTAGATGGTAAGGCTGTGTTTCCTGCAGGTGTGTCATTCTAGAGGAAACATCTGCCCAGTGTGGGAGCTCCATGCTTATCTTCTCCAAGTAGCTTAGCCATTCCTTAATTTGTGAGCTCCTAATACCTGACATTCTGTGCTGTGCATACCAAGCCCCCAGGGATCTTGGTGATAAGGAAACAAACAAAATGGAGCCAGAATTTCCCTAGTGGTGCCCAGTAGCAGGGCAGGAGACAAGAAGGACAAATTGAACATCAGGGAATTTAAAGAGGAAACAAAACTTCTCTTACTGTCAGGGTGCTCAAACACTGGCACAGTCTGCCCAGAGAGGTTGTTGAGTCTCCATTCTTGGAGATACTCAAACTCAGCTGGACAATTCCCTGAGCAATCTGAGCAGGGGGTTGGACATACACAGTCTCCAGAGGTGCTCTCAAGCTTCAGTCAGTCTATGACTCTGGGAAGAGCTGTCCTCCACTCACAAGGGCCAGCAGGAATTTGTGGGCCAGGTGCAAGGTCCTTGCTTGCCCCTGCTTTGCTGTGCAACTACCAGTGAGTTTGCAAACTAAAACAAGTTGTTTTATTTATACTGTATTACTGTGATGCTAGTAATCAAAGTAATCTGGCTATTGGGATTTTAGCCACATGCTCTTATTCCTTCAAATACTCCTTTGTCATCCCTTTGTTTTCTCATAGATGCCAGACCTTTGACATCCAACTCCCATGGAAATCAATATTAATATCACTTAATACCTTTATGACCTCAAAGCTGAAAGGTCCCAATGGGCATCATGTCCAATCCAGCCAAGCAAGCACCACTTTCCTTCCCCCTCCCATGGCACAGGACTCTCACTAGGCAGTGGACCTGACAAAAGATCTGTCTCCAGTTCTCCCAGTC
This sequence comes from Megaceryle maxima, assembly GCA_024605025.1. NCBI lineage: Eukaryota > Metazoa > Chordata > Aves > Coraciiformes > Cerylidae > Megaceryle > Megaceryle maxima. The sequence continues at coordinate 62,717 of JANHGN010012262.1, read as the reverse complement.
ACAACTGAGACATATCAGTTCTAGTCAAAGAAAATCCAGTCTTCTAGGAGGCCATGCACCTAGAAGACTAGTTAATTAGCAGGAGGAGGAAAAAAAAAAAAAACTGTAGAGCCCAAGAACCTTGCCACTTGCCATCCAAAGGCAGGAGCAATCAAATTGCCATGATAAGAAAGTGCTCAGGTGCTAAGGAAAATCAAGCTCACTGTTCTCAAATTTTTTCTAAAGCACACTGCTTGCAAGTAGTACTATTTTAACACCTGCTAATAATATTATCCTTCTCTCAGGTGCACTCTCTGCTCTCTGGTTGCTTATAATTGGTACCTGAACTCCCGTTGCAGTCAGTGGACCCTCTATTATCTCCCCGTGATGCTCCAATCCACTCAGACCTCCCTCCAGCCAGCTCCAATTCTCTTTCTCCCAGCTCCCAAAGGCAAGTTATTTTTAGAGCTCAAACTCCTCCAGTTATCAATGGGAGCCTGTAAACTCAAAAATAGGTTGCTTATGGTATATTAATAATCCTCACAGTTATGTTCCCTGGTTATTCTTTCAGCTGCTGCAGCTTATCTACCAGAGCCTCCCTTGCCACTCCAATCAACCTTATTATACTGAACAACATTCTGCCCTTTTAAAGAAAACAGAAAAGGATGTAGTTGTCCATAAAGGCTTAAATGTTGTTGTGATTAAAGATGGACATAAGCACATGCTTAGGAGCTTTTTTGAATCATGGAATCAGAGATTTTTTCAGCCCTCAAGACTTGCTCTGTTCCCTGTCTGAGAATCTGCAGGGTTTGTGGTTTGTGTGATGCCAGTGTTAGCTTTTGGGACAAAAAAAGACTGCGTCCCTGAGTTTTCTAACCACAGGAAAAAGCAATGGCTATTTTTATTTCAATATAGATGTAACTTCAAAACTAAAATAAATTAATTAATTTTGAAGTTTCACTTTTTTTTTTTTCTTCAAAATTAGACTTTTTCATGCTGCATCTCCCTTTTATTCCATGAAGATATGCCCAGGCAGGTTATCAGCAAGCAGATAAAGGATTTACTTTAAAAAAAAAAAAAAGCACCAGTAATTCCATTTGTCTGTATTTTCTCTTCTTGTAAAACATGTTAGCTGAAAGAAGATGAATCCAGATTTTGGCTTTATCTCCATACATGCAATAAAATGACCACATTTGGTGCTAATATTATATAGCACATGAATCACCTAAGGACTAAATAAAATTTGTCTTTATTTGAACCATTTCCAGCCTCATATATTTAACACTAAAATTCCGTTAAGGCAGCCTGTTTTATAAGAAGTAGCTTTGCAAAGGAGAAAACAGACATATCTTACTAGCATTTCATAGAAAATCTGTGATTATAACAAGTGCATCAAGGTTCAGTAAATGCCTCCCACTCAACAAGCTTCCAAAGTGAACGACCACATGATGTTTACTCCTTGCCAGAACTCATTTATAGATCTCTTACTCACCACTATCACAGTCATACATGCAACATTTAAGAAGAGGCAACAAGAAATCTTCTATTTGGGAATGGACAGGGTATTACAGTTGAGGAACTGGGTCTTTTCTTTACAATACTGTTTAACCAAGCTATGAAGCATGATTTAAATCACGCAAATTCTAAAGATTATAATCAACTGAAAGCGTTCATTACATAGCATGGGCATTCCATGTGGACAATGGGTATGGCTGCTTGGAGAAAATTATGTACCAATTGGAAAATATTGATTAAAAGGGACAAAAAGTCCCTCTTCAAAAGAACAAGTGGAAAATTAAGGTAATGAATTCCTATGGAGTTAGGAGACCCAGGAAGAGTTTTGTTCCCACAACTTTTAAATGACACCTGGCCATTCCTAGCAAATAGCACCCTGGGAATGAAAAGGGTATCAGTTTCAGTAAAGTAAGAAGGGGACAGAGTTCATGAACTTATGTTAGTCTGGAGCAGAATTAGCCTAGAATTACAAACACACTGATCTTCAGAAGGAAAAACTTGGGAAAAGGGTAATTTCAAGGACATGTCTTCTTTGCTCTAGTTAATTGGGAATGTGAAATAAAGCTGGACTATCTCCCTTGACTCCCTAATTCTCATACACATCTAGTAAAAGCCTTGTCCTTTCTGAGACAGTAACCTGAAGTGCCAAGGGATCTGCTTTAATTTGTCTGCCCTCACTTCCCTTCACTTGGCACCACTTGCAAAGATTATCTTCTCCCATGCAACTACTTTAATATTTATATCGTATCAGAATCACTGTCCACACTGATGGTAGAAGAAGCTGTAGGAAATCAAATGTGCTCCAGGTTAACATATTAATACTGTGATGGGATGTCAGAGAGAGGGTTTAGGTTTCAAAAGAGAGTTAATCCTTGGACTCCCTCCCAGTGGTAGCCAGCTGACTAAATGCAAAAGCCTGCTTTAAACTAAACTATGCTTTCTTGCATGCTTTTTGCAGATTTTTTCTACACGTTTGCTATGTTTCTGTCAGGATAATAATAGCAGCTCTTATATATCTAAGGATCTCTCATTTACCTTTTAAAATATATTTGCTTTCATATATTTTCTGGACATGGTCCTGGGCAGGCTGCTCTAGGTAGCCCCACTTGAGCAGAGAGGTTGGACCAGACAGCCCCCAGAGGTCCTTTCCAACATCAACCATTCTGTGAATCTGTGAATTACTGGAACAATTAAAAAAATATTGGAAAGAAAATTTATCTCCTACCAAATAAGGAACAAATCTGTTGCATTTTTGAAAAGTACAAATTGAATACTTAGCTGACATATCACAATTAAGAAAAGTGGCATTGCACTGGTCTAATGGCTGCCATAACAATTTAAGAGGTAAAAAAACAGATTAGATACCAGTATGTGTCTAAAGGTCTTTGTAGAATTTTTGGCTCAGTGTAGTAGTATTAAACTGTGCATGGTTGCTAGATTGTTCTCATAGTTATCTGGAGATCACAACTGCTTTGGCACAGCAGCTAATTTATGCAAGTGGTTTCCAGAGAGTCAGTAAGTATGAATAATAGAACACATGAACAAATCACACATGTGAATCATTGAGAGGTTTGTGCATGGACTCCTGGTTGAAACCAGATGAAGCAGCAGCTTGTCTTCTTTACATTCTATAAATCAGATGGTTTTTAACTTTCTAAAGCAAATGACTATGTATGCACAGAAATCTATCCATTCCTTGAAGGACCAGTATCTCCCATTAGTTGTCATTGAATTAACCACATAACAACAGCAAAATCCAGTGATTTGGAAGGTTCAGCTGGTGTCTGGGACAGTTGTTATCCAAAAGGAAAAGATCTATTATAAACTTTTCAGGGAAGAGACTTGTTCTTCACTCAGCCAGGTTGCAGGCATCTTCTCATCTTGAAAAGACAACAGTGCAGCTATCTCACTCAAGGTATAACTTGAAGTTTTTCTAAAGTTAGGTTTTTTTTTTTTCTTTCCTCAAACCTCCTTCCCTGCCATGGACCTTAGGTGGAGCTGGAGCCCTTAGAGGTTCCGGGCTCCATGTCCAGAATGAGGAGCTTTGGGGTTAGTAACCACACACCTGCCAAGTCCCCAGTTTGCCATCACCTCCCAGGACACTCCCAGGAGAGCTCCCAAAAGTAAAGGCTTCTGAAATGCTTAAAAAAAATCATACTGAATTTTTTTTCTTTTTCCCCACCTAAATTATTTCTCCTTAGGATTTCTTTCTCTTGAGAAGCAAAACCTCTAATTTTCTTTATAAATCAGTTTTGGGTTGATTTTTTTTCTTTCCTTTTGTCTGTGAATCTCTCAGCTGAGATCAGAAATCTTCCTAAAACAGTATGTGATGGGCTGTGAGTTATCATTTAGATGAAGTAGCACCTTAATCAGCACATTATTTTTTTAGCTTATTGGATTCACTACAAATTCTGGTATAAATATATTGTTCATAAGGATAAAAATCAACAGCTTCCTAAATTTGGGAAAGTTTATTTGAGTGGTTCCTAAAGAGATTAAAGTTTTAAGAACTTATGCATAACTCTTCAAAGTGGTATTACAAAAAAACCCCCACTCTATAAATGCTGATATAATTTCTGTTATTGCTGTGACCTTTACTGGAGGTACCCTTAACATTTTCTCTTCACAGTTTACATGTCTTAAAGCGCAGTGTCTGTAACAAATATTTACCTCATATCAAATTCTAGTTTTCATTTTAATTTTCTGCTTTTCATTAATGTTTTCCTTCCAACTTCTCATAACCTAAAGTGTTGTCTAAAGGCTTTGCAGACCCATCTTCAATTTCCTTGTGAGTGTATGAGGTCATCTGTTGTTTGTAATGGAAAGCAAAGATTGAGCAGTATATACCAAATGCTGTGATTAAAGTTGTTGATGAGGAGCTGCAGTGGCTCTTTCTCTTTTAATAACTATGCTGTAGTACTTACTATCTTCTAAATTACTGCCTTCTGAAGGGGAAAAAGGTTTTCTTCTGTGGCTCTTTACTAAGCCCTTCTAAGTTCATGTAAGATTGTGCCTATCACTATAATTCTTTGAAATTATTAATCGATATAGGGGGAAATTGTTCTCTGAGTGCATGTTAAGCCATTCTCATTCACCTATAATACCTCTGCTTTAAAATGCATTTGATTCCCAGTTTAGGCATTACTTAAGAGATTGGTTCCCTTTTTAAGGCACCATCCTCATCATATTAACAAGTATACCCAAATAGTCTGTTAATGAAGTCAGATGACTTAAAGAGCTTAAGTAGTAAAAAATTTATGCCACTGAGATTATAAAAGGATTTCTATGGCAGTATAGCTTTATTTCATTTTCACTCCCCTTGATAGCAACTCAGATTCTCAAGACAAAGGCTGACAGAGACAGTGAAACTTCAGGAATTATTGTCGTAGCAAATTCATCAGTAAGGAAACCAAGGCCTAAGAGCTGATCCTGCAAAGTGCTTATTACCCCTTTGAGGCCCTACAAATCTTATTGATTTCTCCAATGATAACCAAAACCACTTAGCAGCTCCCATGCACAAGGCAAAAAATAGCCAGTAGAAATGCACCTGGGTGGTGGTGCACCATGAAAATGAAAAGATGTTGCTAGGTCCCTTTATGGACTGGTAATCGTGATGTCTACAGGACAACGTTAAGCACAGAAGGCTAAGCACTATTAGAACTAAAATAATGGTTGATATAATATTCAGTACAGAAGAAAAGCAGCAATAAAAATCAACTACTAAATGAAAAAGTAAAAAAAAAGCTGTGACATTTAAAACAATGAGACATCTTTGTTGCACTGAGATTGATGAAGGCTCTGTAAGGAGGCACTCATTGATGTAATATGAAATGCACCTGTGGAGAGTTAACTTCACAACTGGGGTTTCTCAACTAGGATGTGTCTCTGAAAGCAAAGTTTCCAGCTAGGAGAAAATGTATATATGGTGGTGAGTGCTCCTGATGCAGAGACTCCCTACAGTCAGTGCGTGGTAGCCCACCACAGAGGTAACTGGCAAGGAAATGCCTCACCAGTGTCTGCAGCTAAAATACAAGAGGCAAGAACACAATGAATGGTATTGCACTGTGTAACCTGGATTAAACACGACCAAATTATTACAAAGCTAAACCCCAGAATTCCTGGATTGTTTCAGAAGTGGCTTACAAGTGTGGGGATCACAGCCTTCAGGTCAGATGAGCTAACCCACTGTAAGCACTATGGCTCCAAAAAGTCAAATGCTCTCACTTCCCACATAGGGCAGCACAAGCAGAGGGACCAAAGCCATTTTTCACTTCTCAAAACCTTGCTGCCTGCTCTTGTGACAGTCCTATTTTCTCCAGTGGAAGCTTCAATCTACCAGCCTTGTGCATGCCTTGGCCAAGCACTCACCTCAGAGTGACCTACAGACAGCTGCATGGGCTAGCCACCATCAGGAACTGTGTGGCATCTCGCAGCCTTCTAAATCCTCAGTCAGAAGCTTGAACTATGACATTTTGTATCAATTTTACTAACCTGGGTCTGCACCAGACCCATAGCATCAAAGGTTTGAAGCTGTTGAGGTGTTGGAAGTACTTAGAAATGTTATTTGTTATTTGGAGCAAACAGGAAAATGGAAATCTAACAAGAAAACAGCATCACAAAAAAAGTGCCTGATTTAGTTTAAAAATACTGATTCTTTCTCTGGAACTTGAAATCCCCAGATGTTCTGTGCTTTTCTGTGAAAACTCAGGCCACCCAGTTTTGCTTTTCTAGAAAAATAGTTGATTTTAGGAGGCTGAAATTTGGAGAAAGAAGACTTTTATTTTTACTAACATTTTTATGGTAGGGTAAAGACTCTTCCTGTTCAATCCTTTCAGTAGTCTTACTGAAGTCCCTCAAACAGTGCAATAAAAGCCTTTGCAGGAGTGGGCTATTGCTCTCAAGATCAAGCTGTTTCATGCCATGTGAACTCTAAAATGCATAACTGTGCTACAGAATTAAATGACAAATAATGATTTTCCAATAAATTGTTTTACTGCATGAAAGAGAATGCAGAGGAAGGCACTTGCTTTGGACTTCTTTTACACTGGCACTTCATTTGGTGCTAGCTCTCCAATCAAATATTAAAGCTTTACTCTAAATTATGTACAAAACTTAAACACTAATCTGAGCACAACATATCACACAGCAAAATGCTGCTGCTGGAACCGTTCTCTGATTTCACACCTGAATGATCATGTCTTTTGTTATTGTCATGCTGGCTGTCACTTAATACTCTTGATAAGCTGCTGTTTACTCCAGAGATGCATGTCCAGTGGTAAGCAACACTGTTTGGTACCCGAATGGTTTTCATATATAGAGAAGGGTTAAAAATATTAGTTGAGTATTTTAAATAAAAAATTGTAAGCAAGAGATTCTGGTTTGTTTGTTTGGGTTTTTTCTTTGCAGGAGATGGTAGAGTTGGAGCAGCAAAGGCTGCAGAAAGTGCAATATCTGTCAGGCTGCTGATCCCCATGGAGTCCACAAGTGCATGTCCTCACTAATGGCATTTCTAAAGTGACATTGGTCTTTGTTGCCTACTGACATTTGTGGAGTCAATGGCTTTTTCCTTTTCAAAAAAAAAAAAAAAAAAGCTGAGGTATTGAATGATAAAAAGCACATATTAAAATTATATTAAGTTGATAAATTATTCACGAGCATCAGTTAATCAGTTAAGACTGAACACATGGCTTAATAGTGCTTATTCATATCCAAAAGTTAAGATATAGGTACTAAATTTTCTTTCCCCTATATTAAAGTGAGGTAGGTTCCTTCAGAGACGTACTGATATGTACAAAAGATGAATCAGAATTACTGTACCAGTTTTGTAACCACACATAAGATTGAAGATATGAGATGGTTGGGGGAAAATTGTTATAAATGGTAGTTTTCAGATAAGACAATATAAGGGAGGCTGTACAGTATGTTAATTCATCTGCACCAACAAACACATACATTCTCCCCTTTAGCTTCCACGCTGCCTCATTTTTTATTTCCTAACAGACTTTAACATTGTATGAACATTTTTATTTTATTATTCTTCAGAACTCACATAACCTTCAGGATTATAGCTCTGCTAGTTATTTTTTGTTGCAAATACTCTTTATCTCTCAGTCAACTTTAATGTTTCAGGGGAAAGATCTAAGCATTAGGTGTTAACTTGTTAGACTTTCAAAAGCCACGTGTTCAAACTTTGGCAACGCAGACTTTGTCTTTCATTTGTCCCTGAAGAAAAACATGCATTTCACACTGGTGTTAGAAAGGACTATGTCAAAAAAAAGAAAGTGTTTATAAAACAAGCACAGGTCATTTGTGTCCTCAAGGTAATTAAGCTTTTGTGCCATTTGTATACATAAAATTTGGGATTATAGCTATATATATTTATATCATGACTGTTTATCAATTTCAAATCTCAGGCCAATGAAACTAGAAGCAAACATCATTTTGGTGTACTGCAAACACAACCTTTATTCCTTCAGTGAAGCAAAATGGGAAAATGACAAGAGAATTACTAAGTTGGATAATTGTGGGAGAAAAAAAGATGAGTTTGCTTGATTTTGTTTGAGACTTGGCATGGGCTGAGGCTGCTGAAGTTTATTTAAAATGCAATGAGCTTTTGTACCTTAGCGTGTGCCAAGAGTCAAACTGGTCCAACATTTTCTGATGGAACATTTCTCCACTGGGAAAGGTTTATGCTTTGAAAGTGTAACTTTTTATGGAAACATTGTGCTTTCAGAAATTCTCCTGATGCAACATGGAACATCGAGCATGACCAATCTGAAGAGTTTCTTATCAGCCCCTGTGCTGGTTCTCCAGCAGCCTGCCAAGAGGCTGGTGCAGCTTTTTGACAGTGACTTCCAAGAGCCAATAGCTTCATGTCTGCCAGACTTGGAAACCCTAATTCCTGCTCAACACTTCTACCATCCAGAAGTTGATGGATAGCTACTTTCTAGAGAAACTAGACAGCTTGCTTCTTTAACCAGGGGAAAAATACTCTCTTTTTAAAAAATCTAAATAGTATGGTTTAACCCCAGATAGTCCTGCATGTTTGTGGTCCAGCTGAGGGCAGGGCCCTACTCTGCAGCATAACATATACTGACATGTCCAAATTGGTTCCACAGCCTCCACCTCATCTGAGTCTCCTGCTGCATTGATCTCCACCTTCATTCAGGTGTGTGATGCCAAACCCTTAAATGCTGCCCTTCAAGATTCATTTGGACAACTCCAAGCCCTAAAAATGATACTGTACTCCTCATCTCACCCAGACTTGAAGAGTGGATCATGAGAAGTTAAAAAAAAGTCCAAATAAATTTTCTGTTAACTTCATTCCCTTCTTAGCAATTTGAACATGAGAGCTCACATCTTTCCATTCTTCTCTGCCACTGCAAGGGTTTTTTGTAAACATTCTACAGTGAACAAGTCACTCAGCAAGCCCTATGCAGATGCTAAGCAATACTCACAGATGTTGTAATAATAATAAAAAAACTGTCCAGTCCAAAGTCATTTCTAGTACACAATAAAACACAATTCATGACACAACAACTCTGAGACAAAGGGAGGGATAAGGAAATGGAAACTCTGTTACATGGGGTTTAATAATTAGCAGATTTATAATAGGAGTTGCGTGGATACTGACACACAGCAATGACTATTATTTTTATGCAATAAGCTTCCTGAGTCATTTCACATCAGTATTTGAAAGCATTTAGCTGGTTAAACATGCAAAACCTCCTAGGAGTTAGGCACTTAACTTCTGAGGTTTTGGGGTTTTTTTTTGGAAACCTATGAGGTACCTATTGCATCTTTACAGAGCTTGAAGTATTTTAGAAGTCTGCCCTCTAGTCTCCCTTAAGAGTTACAGTCACGATGCAGTATTCAGACGCATGTTTTGATTGTGATTTATTTCAATGTAACACTTATTTCCCCTTCTTTTCCACAAAAAACAAACAAACAAAAAAAAAACCCCAAAAACAAACAAACAAACAAAAACCAGACAATCCAGCCCCCCAAAACCCTACCAACAACTCATGCTGTAAGGAAACTAGATTCAGCATTAATCACTTGGCCAATGTTCTGTACTAGAATAATATAAGTGGAGTTGGTAAAAGCACAATTTCATTTGAAAATTAATGCTTTGAAATAAAACCCCAGCGTGTATTAATGACAAACCCAGTGAGAACGAGAAATGACCGAGAAATTACCATCAGGAAAGAGTCTTTTGCATTTTAGCATCTCACACGGCTGAAGGAGCCGCAGGACACACTGTTCCTCGACGTTACTTTTGAGAAGAAGGTGGAGAAAGTAAAAGATCTCCTTTCTGCGGTAGCCAGGGAAACCCAGGAGGGCAGCAGCACGGGCTGCAGGCTTCTGCTATTGCAGTGAAAGGGAAGAAACACAGCCGTTTATCTTACACAAATCCTTTCTGTACAGAGGGAGGTGCTGCCCTGCTGTTTTTTACCGGTTAAGTCAAAAGACTTAAAAACCGAGAAATCCTTGGGCAGCGCGGTGCCTTCTCCCGTACCGTCGAGCCTGGGGACCGGGCCGGGGGCTGCCGGGGAGGCTTCCCCACCGCCCCTCGGAGCCTGAGCCGTACCCCGGCCCGCCACCCTCCGCCCCGCCAGCCGGGGGAGGGGGGACCGTTCTGCAAACGCCCCTCTAACACCGCCCGCTGCGCTCACTGCTTCAGAACTAAACTTCAATTAAAAGTTACAAAGGGAAGCGTCCCGCTGTAGCTTCAGAAGCTGCCTGGAGGTAAACCCCAGCGAGGGCTTGGCCACTATCTCGAGTTTGTTTGAAAATCTCAGCAAAGGGCCGTAGCTTTGCCGTAATTTCAGCTCTTTCAGGGGTTTTCAGGGATTTCACGGGCGGTTTGAAGCTCTGCGAGGCAAACGGCACTGTTCCGTGCTGCTCTTCATCTGAAACAGATGTGCCCAGAGATCCCAGCCAGCTGAAGTGATGTTTAATGGTGCTTGCTGAGGGGCAATGTCAGCGAGGTTATTTCTCCTCAGATGTGAGGCTGGTGTGGAGCCGCGTGACTCAGCACTTTAGTACCGGCTGTGTTGCAGGAAACAATGGGAAATGTGGGGGTAATGGAGCTGGGGAAAGTCAAGTCCATGCTGCTCCTGAAGCAATACCCAGCTCTAAGCTCCCTCAGATTGATTTCTTTGCTTTTAATGCATCAGCAACAAGCTCTGCAATCTTGGAGACACTGAGAAGGGGCTCCTCTTCAAGAAAGAAAACAGAAATCTCAGCTGTCTCTATCTGGGTAGTGATAGCCAATTTATTCATCAGGAAGTCTCTTCTGCTGCCTTACCCAGGCTGTACCGCAAATAGTCCACGTTTTGACCCTCTGTGCTAGGTATAGTTTCTGAAAAAGCTACTTTCTCCTGGTCATATGCCTTCTTCCCAACAGAATTCTTAATGTATGAGTGAGTGTTGTTCTGTATAAATAGAGTGTACATCTGATATGTCTACATATAATATCATAGCACTATTGAACTATGATTAATCATCCACCTGTTTTCTTTCAATATAACTCTGGCATGTGCAATAAAAAGAGATGGCCTGGGACAATGGCCACGTCCATGCAAATATGGTTACAGAAGAGATGGAAGCTGGCTATGGTTTTATTTTCAAAATATTCAAATCAGGACTGGGAGATCTCTGTGAACTTCACAAATACTTTTTTCTGAAATGCTTAGCACCTCATGTGAAGCAAAATAATTGAAAAAATACAGCAAACGGGAGGAAAAAGAAGGGTGGTGGGAAAGTGACTGCTAATTGTCAAAACCCAGCATAATCTCTCCCTAACCCATATTCTCTGCAGCCTCTTCTGAATATGCAACACTCTTGTCCTGGATTTTGTGGCCTCCTTGCTATAGAAAAGCGAGAGGTCTTAATCAGCTCAGGAAATTTTACAGCCATCTTGTACATAACCCAGAGGACCTCTTCAGAGATGGATAAGCATGAAGACAAGACATCATACTCAGGCTGCTAATTTAACTTGACATGTAACTGACTGTATTAGAAAACTGTATTCTGACATCTGGACCATGCAGGATATGCTTAATTCCTGGCATTATCTTGCTTCTTCAAAGCTACTACTGTAGGTAGTGTAGTAATTGTCTCTTCTTGGAAAGCTTATTGTTGAGTCATTCAAAATCTGATACATACTGCTACAGTACATGTAAAGTTCTTTCACATCTGTAACCAGTATATAAATATGTTGTGTTTATAGGGTTTTGTCATTATTAGAGCTTCAAGTGTAAGCCCATTTTTCCCATAGGATAAATAAACATCTTCAAAACATAAGTGAAGGCATTATGGCATGTTGTCTGTACAAGAATATACTGTTGATGCTTGATTTTGCTACCTCTAACAGGTGAGCATTTAGAAACAGGGTATTAGGATTGAGTGGAAGACATATGGGACAACTAAACTTTCCCATAATACCCTGTTTCACAACAGAAAATTTTTTTTGACAAAAAGGAAAGGAAGGGGAAAAAAAAAAAAAAAAAAAAAAAGTTTCCCAAAGAGAAATATAAGGAAAAGGTGAGCAGAAACACCTGCTTTTAAAAAACATGCATCTAAGGCCAATTACTTTTTAGTTTTGAATTTTCACTGACATGTTCTACAGCTTCTGTGGAAAAGATTTACTTTGCTCAGCTCTACAGACAGGCTCTTCTCAGAATGTAGGTGTAGCAGTTCCTGTTGGAGCACTCCCACAGCAGTATCAGTATGTGCCCTGGGTCTGATTGCAGAAGCCTTTTCACTCTTAACAATGAACAATACAATCTGCATGTTGAAATTCGGAGTAGGATTTTAGGAAGCACTTAAGCAATTTTGGAGCATAGTTCCCACTCAGTAGCAATGGAATTGTGCTCCTTAGTTCCGAGGGACAGTCGCAGCAATTTAGATTCTTAAGGTGCAAATGGGATATAGGTCCTTAACTCCAAAACTGCAGTCTTCAAAACTGTGGTCCAGCCACACTGTAATCTCAAACGGTGCCCATGCCCATCTACAAATACCTGAGTTTTGATACACCTGCTCACCTGAGTACCAGAGAGACTTGTAACCCTGAGCAGCACCCAGAAATGTGATAGGTTTCCACGTTTTGCTCCTCAGTACCTACCTAGTTGCATGAGGCTTCATACAAAAACACAGCAGCAGCTACCTTGGTTTCTTTTAAAGTACAGTTTGAGGAAACTGTTGCTGCACAGATTAACCTTTAGACAAGGTACACAGCAATCCACAGGCTAAAGCACATGGAAGCAGGTTCCCTACTGTCAGCTGAGCTCCATATTGCTAAGCTCCCATCAGGCTCACTTGTCTACAGATTAATTTTAATTCATTTCTGCACAGCAGTCTAGCTTTAGCTTGAAGTCTGGAAAGGGCCCCCCCTGCCAAGATAGTCTGAATCTCCAGGGAGGCAAGAAATGTGGGGTTTAATCCTTTTGAGGAGAAGAAGGAATACACCTGCTTTATTCATGCACACTGGCTGGGTATCTGTGATAATTGCTGAGCCAAGGCAGAAGGGAGGGGCCCCCAAGTTCCTTCTCTTGCATGTTTTCAAATTGTTCTTGCTTTTTAAAAAAGTACTCAGGTGCAAACCTGGAGAAGACAGTTCACATTGTAAATCCAATGTGAGAGGACATTGCTGAAGCCCCAGAGAAGACAATCTGGTTGGTTTCAATTTTCTCTATTAGCTGTATATAAGCAGCTCTCCACACAAGCTTCACCATACTGCTTGCAGAAGTGGCTCAAGATTTCTTAGCAGCATATGTAGCGCCATCTTCTTGAGATGGCAGTAGAGTAGATTTCTGCAGGGCAGGAGGTTTCAGAATAAACCTGTGTGATCAGAGACACTGGAGACTATCTCCACACCTTTTTTTCTCTGCAACTTTGTATGTCTCCTTACAGTCAGTTTCCTTCTGGGAGAAACCAGGGCTTGTCTCTGAGCAATGCTAATGCACCCTGGTAAGGAAAGACGACGCTTGTCTTCATCCAGCCCTTGGGACACAGCAATCAAGGCAGAAGGTGGTGACATAGGCTCTGGGCCATTATTCTCCATTCCTGCCTGCCTACCTCCAAGGTCTGGGGCACTTTATCTCCCCTCTTTAATGGTGAAGCCAACCAGCTAGTAGGTGTTTAACAAAAGGTAGAGCCCAGGCAGTTGTATCCACTGGTAGGTCATGCAAGAGGATCAGCTCCACATTAGAGAGAGACTTTGGGACACACAGAGCTTGTAGTGCCTCACAGAGGCAAGTAAGTACACAGCAGTGCAATGCAATGTTGTGCCATCTTCTATGGCTACCAGAAACAGCTGCATGCATCATTCTATCCAAAATGTATCTGATCCTTGTACTTTTAATAAAATCCCAGACACCGGTGGGAAACATAAAAGAATGCTCCACTAGCTCAAGGCACTCTAATCCCATTGTGCGTGATTTTCACACCATGGACTTGCCCTGATGGAACTGGTTAGATGCCAAAACTGTCATTTCAGGTAAGGTCCCAAGTATTTGACTGTGCTGAAGGATGGTCAATCTTCAGATCAAAAATGAGGCCTTTAGCCCCAGATCAGCACAAGCTTCTCTGGGAGCCAGTCTCCAGTTACTTCTACAGTGTCTTCTATAGTAAGGCACTGAAGAAGTTGGAGCTAATTGCTCTCTCATCCTGCCTTAGGGAAACAGATTTCTTCAATTTCACCCAAACTGCAAATAACTTCACACTTGGTCATGTGACCCAGCAAGCTACCACTTGTGAGCTGAGTTGTGGTGTTCAGCCAGGTCCAACCTCATATTCCCTGCACATGTGAAGCTATGTGAACATCTTTACTGAGGTCTCTACTGGTTTGTCAAAGACTTTGAAGCATGTACATGCTCAACAGTGACTCAGGTGTTGTCTACTAAAGTGTTAAATGTCAGTAACTTGACAGACAACATTTATCTGCTCCTAAAATAAACAGAACTGAATTGCCATGAAAGTTCAAACATATAATAGAAAATTTATTCCATGCCAGACTTAAGAATAAAAGAAAAGCATATAGAGTGGAAAAGACTTCCATATTACGTCATTGCTTAATTTGCTACTTTTTGAATGAAGGCCTTAAACTAAAAGGTACATGGGAAATGTATCCAACTGAATTCATGCTACTTTCAGCAAAATATATTGAAAAACTGAAAATATGACTCTTGTTTTCACAGAGAGAGCTCTTCTTGTCTTGAGAACTAAAAAGGGAGAAAGCTTGCTTTTTTTTTTCCAAAGTAAATGCTTCCATTCACACTCTGAAGAGACAGATTAATTTAAATATTTTCAGACAAAACCACAAAACCAAGGAAAATGAAAAATTAAAAAGTAAAAAGAGATTCTTAATTACAGCAGAGGACATACTCTATCCAGGTCTTTGACAACCTTTGGGAAGGATACTGCACTCAATAACAGCATGTTTTGCAAACACAGAAAGAACTGAAGGTTTGCTTTTCCTTGTGTTCTGCCTATTTCGACTCAAATATTCAGTTTCAAGTCTTTGGATTTGTATTTTCTTCCATTTCAGTACACACTTTGTGTTGGTTTCATCTTATATATAAAGGCAGCACCTTTCAAAGCCTTGAAATTATACCATCTAGGTATTGTCATCATCCTTCCCTCAGAACAGGAACAGTTTGGCTTTGGGGGAAGTTTTTTGTTCTTTGATGTTTCCTCAGTAAAAGCAAGTCCCATTCGTTCCCTGTGTGCACTAGTATTGCTGCTACCACCACTGTTAAAATGCACTAACACAGCAGTGGACATGGGCTGGTTATCCTGCTTCTCCCATGGTTCCTTTGCTAGGAGGCAGGGCAAGTGGAGCCATCACCTTCTTCTTCCCTAAGTGCATTCATGGCCACAGATATTGTTTGCTCTAAAATTACATTTCTGTACCATGAATGTCTCTGTAAGGCTGTGGAGGAGTAACAGCAATTTTAAGATGAGGTTCACTTCGAGGCAACAAACAGGAACAAAGACCCGGGAGAGCTAAAAGCTGAAGGACTCAATTTATTAATTACTTTTTATCTGTTGAATAACTGAATTATTATATTAAAAGCAATATTATGGTAACTTTACCAAAGTGGGGGAATAAGTTCTGAACACCAAGTTGTAAGGGTTTTATTCATTTTTTATTGAATCCATGTCTGTACACGGAGCTCATCCATTTGCGGTCGGAAACAAATAGAGCCATACTAATATAACCACTAAATGGAGGGACAGAAAAACAGACTTTATACTTGTTCCCAAGTTCAAGTAACTGTTAGTTCAGCTGAGATTCCTTTAGCTGGTTACAGCCTGAAGCAAATCAAATGTGAAAAATAAAGTATGATCAACACTGAGAGTAAAACAAATGCATATTCCCATAGGAAATACTTATGTATGCTGTGCACTTCATTCTCTTAGTGTATTTGAGACTGCTGCTGCAAGTCAAAGGGGAGTTAAGACATTAAAATAATGAAGGCAGCAGATACGGACAGCAAAAATCAGCAACATCTACAGCATAATATTTCTTCAGCAGTGTTGCAGATTGGGCAATACATGTTGGGCTCAATGTAATGGTGAACTTTACTTATACATAATGTTATTCATTCTCAGAAGGAATTTGCAACCCAATATGGAGTAAAGGTAGCCTTGACACTAAAAAGAACTACACTTTTCAAAACAAGGCACATGAGAAGCAATTTGGTGGCTGAAGCAGGCATAATCCTAAGTACAGAGTAAGACTCATGACACGTGATTGTCTATTCCCAGACAGGAACCACAAGGCTCATGCACTATCAAGCCATCTCTGCAAGAATTGACATAGTACAGTGATGCATTAATTCGTGTGGTTCTTGAGGACAAGGCTGTGAAAACATAATTAGGTAGCCTTTTATCAAATGAAATGAATAAAAAGTGTAAAATGAAGTGATGAGGCACTAAATTTTGAAAAAAATTCATTTCATTATCACATCAGAGCCATGATATTTCAGATCATACTGTCAGCTTAATTGGCTACAATTTATGTAGATTTGATAAAACTGAGCTGTTAATAACATAGGAAGTTGCACTTCATGTGTTCAGAAGCAGTTAGCCTTTTTACTCTGCTGTAGGCACTTGAAAACCTTTGTGCTGAACACATTTTGAACTGTGTAAGGTTAGAGAGACTGGAATTGCTTATTAATTTGGGTTTCTGATGATGCCTGTCATTACAGTGTTTGAGTGTTCCAGCCATACCTAACACTGGTGGGACAGTTCCCAGGTACAGAGAAACACCACCACTCTCATATCATTCGTAAGTCTTTAATAGTGGTCAGTATGATCTCTTTCCTGCTCTCCAAACATTTTCTAATGCCCATGGTTCCCTGGTTTCAATTAGTTCTGCACAGGTTTATATCTGTGTGCTACGGGGTAAACATCATTTAAATTGTGGGACCTTCTATAAATAGCAGGTTCTGTTCACACAGCAAATAGGTGACATTTTAGGGATTCCTGATATTCTGTTCCAAGATTTTCAAGAGAAGTGCATACCAGTGGTACTTACTGTTTAATGCTGCAGTTCATTCATACTACCTCTTTATATATATAGCAGAGATAAGCAAGAAAAAGCCTGCTGCCTGTATCACATCTTAATACTAAAACGATTCCTTCATGCCTGGTATCTTCAGGAGGTCTCCTGCCTTTCTGAGCTTCATTTGAGGGGTATCACCCCAGAAATTGCATCTAACTCAGGAAATTGATGAAAAAATTTCGTTCTTATGAAAAATCTATCATGAATAGTGCTGATGGAAACACAGGGGTTTCTACATAACAGAGTCTGACAATAATAGTTCAGTACCAAGTAATCAACAGAGTGAACACAGGAAAGCAGTTATTGAATAGAAGAGACTTTTCAGCTTTCAAACAAAATACTTTATCCCAGAAACTGACAGTTCTCACTCAAGAGTGGAGCAGGCATTTGTGGGACCACATTGCTAGCATGGGAAGTATTTTGTTCCTTTAAGGGCATTAACATTTCAAAGTGAGACGCTCAATGAAGAAATTTCTTCTGTGTGTAGAGGCCTGTTCATCTCGGCATGTCTGCAAACTCTCTTGAGTATGGTGAGGAGTAAATAACAAGCTCATGTTCTAAAATTTAGTAGAGAGTTCTCTGAGTTGTTTTTTTTTTTTTCATATTTTATATTTTGAAAAAAACAAACAAAACAAAACAAAACAAAAACAAAACAAAACAACAACAACAACAAAAAACAAACAAACAAACAAACAAAAAAAACAAGTATCCATTCCTGCAGTTTGATTTGGAGCAAAAATTTTTCTGATTTTTCAGTGTTTGTTTTGAAGTTATTAGTCGGTTTTCAAATCCACAAAACACAATCTTTTTGTAACTACTTTATGAAGAAATATTTATTGTCCATAAGAATATGCCCTGTTTTTACTCAATAAAAATCAGCCTCCTAACACATACCTTCAAACTTTCTTAGGCATTTAGAAAGCAGAACCTCTCTAGTCTGCTCTCCTCCCCACATCCACCATTCAAGAGAATGAGAAGGAAACCTCTCTTCCACTTGCAAAGGCCTGAGGCATTGCATGCTGGGGGCTTACCACAGCAGTGTATCAGTGGTAGAGAAGAGACTCTCCGTTCATGATGGACAGCTGCAGGCTGTATTAGAGACAATGAACTAATTCTTTTTTTTCTGAACATAGAAATTCTGGTAAACAAAACATGAATTTTTTTTTTTTTTTTTTTTTGCTTGGGAAGATAACATGATTCCAAAGGTTCCTCTGATATTAATTTATGTCCTGGAGATTCCAGTTTTCTCTTTGAAAAGAAATTTCTAGCTCTTCTGTTTTAAAGTCTGAAAGCATGACTCAAGTAGACTCAAAAAACCTGGAAGGCAAACCAAAAGAACCTTAAATAAGCTGTTAAAAAATATTAAACCTCCTCAACTACCTAGTTTCTTAGAAAAAAATTACAAAGAGAAGTGACCTGGCAAAACTGGCTGGACATGAAATTCCCAAATGCCACTAATCTGTGAGTTCTGAACCAAAGCCATCAGGATGATAGGAAACCAAGGATCGAAAAACATAGGAAGTACTTTGAAATTAACACAAGCCCAACAGGTCTGTGAATGGCATGTTCCCATTCCAGCTAAGGAGATCTGAGCTCCTGGCTACCTTGGCATCCTCTGGATTCGGGATTCCCTTCTCTCACACAAGGGCTGGCTACTTTGTCTTTATCAAATGAACACATTTACTTAAAACTGTGGGGCTGTTCAAAGAGCTCACAGCATGTCAGAGTTTCTCTACAAGCAAGGCACTGGGTGTGTTTCTGGAGAAAATGGCAATAATTTTGCTTGTACTGTACAGCAGTTTAACTGTATCCCTCTTGTCCATGTGAGCACAGGAATAAGACACAGTCAAAGAACACAGCAGTCACACCAGGAGAGGTAGATGGCCACTGTTAACTGAGATGCAGCTTAAGAGCAGTATATAGCATGAAATTCTAATTAACATCCTCAGTACTCAGTGGACAAAGTTACAATGTGTATTTTTAGCACAGGGTAACTGACAAATTTTGTAAATAAATAAAAGCAATGTGAATGAACACCTTGTAAGTATGGATATAAGACCTCTGTTCTCTAAGGAGCTTTTTTTTCCCCACTTTCTCTCTCTTCCTTCCTCAAGTGACGTCATTCTTAGAGACTGCTCTGCTGACAAGATTCCTCGTTATGCAGGGCAAGATTCCAAATAAGTTACAGAGGAGGTAATGCTGCAAGTAATGCAGAGGCTAAGCTGCCCTGGAAAGCTTTTGTTAGCTGTTTATTCTTCTGCCCTCAAAGTACAACTCCCTTGCTTCTATAACCTGACAGCAGAACTATCTTCTGCAATTAAAACACACTCGCCAGTAGAGTTTCAGGTAGAGACAACAGTTTATCTACTCCTGGCACCACAGTGCCAGCATTGCTGCCCATATGCTCACAACAGACTTTTTTGTAACTTCAAGGCAGTAAATTTCTCTTTTTGCCTTTTGAGAAATTCCTTCAGTAAGTATGAAAGCCTTCTTCAAGAGGAAAAGATTAGACCATTAGGTCCTTTAAAACTGAAGTCCAGGATTCACGGCCCTTCATGGCACACTGGAAAAAGTCTTGTTACACAAAACCCCACACTCCAGGATACAACACATGCAGGGACAGAATGAAGAAAGAACCCAAAGATGAAACATAGCAGTAACTGTCTGTAATTAATACAGGTGAAATGCCAGCTTGTCCTGAGTCCCATTTTCAGATACAACCACCATGATAATTATCACATAAGATATCACAGTAATCAGCATTAAAAACTCAGCCATAGAAGGCACCATTTGTCACAATTGGAACACTTCTTACCATTCAAGAAGACATACATTCAGCTGATCAGTGTATGCTATTTTGTCACTATTTTATTTTGCATAAGTTTCATTCTTGTGCATGTAGAAATGTGCACATGTGAAGGGACCAACGAAAAAAAATGTAGATAAAGGAATCACAACTCACATTGTGTATTAAAACTAGCTGCATGAAACACATCTGCAGGTCTGTGGAAGGAAAAAAATCTTTATAACAAAGAAGGGTATGCTAATTAGTTAATTATAGACAATAGACCAGAAGCAGGGGATGACTAGAGGAGTATCTTAACTGATACACACATTATGACCTTCAGTGGATGCAGCTTCATGACGTCTCACTCATTATATCCCTCCCACAAACTGTTAGACTCACAACTATGATCATAGCAAGTCTATTCATGTTTCCTAATTTGACGAAAGAGCAAGACCAAAGATATTTAACAGAAGTTACTCTAAAGTGAATATTATGTAGGAATGGGATTGTCAATAATGAAACAATCTACTGTTTTACATGTTCCTATTGTTTATTTGCTGAAGCATTTGCACTCTGTAAAATCAATCAAGAATACATGGACCAAATTAAAATAAAACTGATCATGTTGACTTGCAATTTACTGAAATTATGACTAAAAAATTACAATGGTAGGAGGAAGTGTTAGAAATAATTATGGTACTTGTAAAACCTTTGGTATTTTTGACCTATTTATGTATTTTTTGCTGCTTATATGATATCATAATATAGGATCACAGCATAATGGAAGTAATCCAGAAACTGTTCTACCAGTTTCAGTGCGGATTTCCTAAAGAGTACCACAAGAAATATAAAAATACTAGCAAAGGGAAACCCCTCAACAGTGAACATCTGAAGAGTTTATTGCACTGATGTGAAAGAGAATTCATATCCAAACTGTGAAAACTAAAGAATGCCCTTATTCATGAGTATAGACTCTGCACAAGCAATATACTATTGACCAGTCAGTTCTCCATTCTTTAGAGAGCATCACACCCAAAGAATGATTAGTAACCCCTTCTTAGGGTAACTAAAGTATCAGGCAGATGGGAGCATGGATTTTTTTTGCAAATAAAGTTAACCTTTACTCACTTGGTATGATCAGTCATAGAACAAATCCCTGACTGTATCACATCTTATACAAGGCAGCAGGTCATGCCTAAAACAAGTGAACTGATGAATGCCGTCTACAGGGGACAATCCTTAGATTTAGTATGTCTCAATTTTGTGTAGAATTTATGCACATGCTTTGTTTTGGACTGCAACCAAATTAAGCTCCTAGTCTCCAGTGAGTACTGGTGCCTGCAACTCTTCTAGCAATTAAGTTTTTGGATGTGATATGTATATCTGATATATATATACACCCAATATCAGTTTTTGACTGTATTATCCAAAACTTAGAAATCTGTGTCACTGTCAGAACCTAACCAATACAACATCAAAAGAAGGATGGAGACAGAAATGAGTTCATAATGACCTCACAGCTTTCAAGATGCCCTTCACTTTGCTGACATTTCTGTAGAGATCTTTTCTTTAGAGTGAATCTCTGTGTAGACCCTAAATGTTTCTGTCAGACTCTCAGTGAGCTAATTATTAAAAAAGTGTTTTAATCCTTAAAGATAGTAAACATCTGAGAATAAATATGGGGTTAACTTTATGTCTAAATATGTGTTACAGAGAAAATCCTCTTTAAAACTTCACATCAAAAATTCATACGTCTCTGGGCACTGCTTTAGTGTGATGTCTACAATGTTACAGTTTACAAAATGTTTATTTTCCTTTTCCCGAGTTTTCTGAAGAGAAGGACTATGTTGTTTCCTTAAAATAACAGGAACATGACACAGCAGGATAAAAGCAATAAAATACTAAACACTGTTTTCTTCTAAATAGCATATTTATGCTGTATATAAAAATAATGTTGCACTAAGTATTGGACAATTCACTCAAATTATATGCCATTTCTTTCAAAATTCCTGGTCCATAGAGCTTCTGTGTTCCCAGAAACCTTTTGCACTGCTTTCTGTTTCCTTTTGTTCTTCACTTATGTTTTCATTCAGTAAATCCCAGATAATGTTTTCTACTCTGTTTAGCTCTTCTGCCTCTCTTCATCATAAAAAAGACTTGTGTCCATAGACATAACTGGCAATTCATATGACTGCTGTGTGACACAACTATTTTCACTGCACAACTATTTTCACAAGAACTGTCCCTTGTCCTACTAAAACGTCTGTCTCCATCATTCTTACAGATTCCCTTTTAAGTATTGAAAGGCTGCAAGAAAGGTCTCCCCAGAGCCTTCTCTTCTCCAGTCTGAACAACTCCAACTCTCTCAGCCTTTCTTCATAGGAGAGCTGTTCCAGCCCTCTGATTATTTTTTGTGGCCCTTCTCTGGACCCACTCCAACAGGACCATGTCTTTCCTGTGTTGAGGGCTCCAGACTTGAATGCAGTACTACAGGTGGGGTCTCACCAGAGCAGAGTAGAGGGGCAAAATCATCTCCCTTAACCTTCTGGCCACACTTCTTTTGATGCAGCCCATGATAGGGTTGGCCTTCTGGACTGAGAGCACACATCGCTGGCTCATGTCTAGCTTTTCATCCACCAGTACCCCCTCATCCTTCTCTGCAGGGCTGCTGTCATTCCCTTTACCACCCAGCCTGTGTTGATAGTGGGAGTTGCCCAGACCCAGGTGCAGGATATTGCACTTGTTGAACCTCATGAGGTTCACATAGGCTCACTTCTGCAGCTTGTCCATGTTCCTTTGAATGGCACTTCATGCCTCAGGTATGTCAACCACACCTCTCATCTTTGCGTCACCTGCAAACTTGATGAGAGTGCACTCGATCCCACTATGTCATTGATGAAGATACTAAACATTATGGGTCCCAACACATACCCCTGAGGGACACCACTCATCACTAATCTCCATCCAAACATTGAGCTAAATAAGATCAAGTATGAGCTGTGGTGCTAATCATACATCAGTGGCTCAACCCAAAGGTGACTGGTGTTGTCTGCAGTGCCTGACAGTCCCCACCTCGTCTACAGCTGCCACTCCAGAGAAGAACAGATTTTCTCAAGGTCCTGTATCATATTTTTGAGCACTGCATAAATCATAACAAGTCCTTAGGTATCACAAGTAGCATTGGGTACATTTTTGCGATCAAATACATGGAACCATTAGCATGTCAGTTTTGAATTACAGAAAAAAATAAAAGTACCAAATATCTAATGGTCCAAAGGAACTTTTTTAAAAAATACTGACCAACTTGTCAATCACTGCAATAAGTTTATTTGAACTGTAATGCCTTTATTTGCAAATAGTGTGTACAAATACAAGTCCTATATTCTGTAAAACTGTAACTTGCATTTGTGAAGCAAGAAGCTAGTATTTTTAAGCTGGCTCCAATATTCCTAATAGCTGAATATACTTTTCATTAGGCCTGTCGATGGGTGCCATGTGTCATCAGATATAGTCTCCTACAGGTTCCATGTTTGAAATAATAGAGAATTCTAAGTATCATGATGTTTTCTTCTTGTATTTTGTCTTTGAAACATGGGGTGTGATTCTGAGCCTTCTGAAGTAAGTGGAAAGCCATCTTTTGACACAAAGAGGTTTCTGGATCAGTGGGCTTCTCCTAGGGCCATGCAAAGAATCTCTCTTTTACTCACCTGCTTTTTCCAGCTACTGTTCAGCTTTGGGGACAAATTTCAGCTCGCTCTTTATGTTCTGAATCTCTGACAAGTTGACAGCAGGACCTGGGAGTTTCTTAGCTCCTGGGAGATGTTTCTTGTCTTTCTCCTCCTCTGTCGAAGCAGGCATGCTCTGCACAAAAGGATACCAGTGACCTTACTGCCACAATAGCAAACTCTCGAGCGTGAGCATAGGTCAGTTATTTGAGAAACTGGAAAGGATATTTTTATATTAAGTGCAATTCCCATGGAAATTAGGAGAGAGGGGCACGAGGTCAAGAAGAGATAGGTTATTTTGTTGGTTGTTGTCTAAAATGTCTAAAAACATTCTGGAAAAAAAAAAAAACTTTGAAAGGTGCTCGGTGCAGAGGAATGTGGATATTTTTTTTTAAATGAGCAAGAATTTACAGTGTCAGACCATTAGTGGAAATTTAACTGAGACATTAAAGGCAACTCCCAGGTCTTTCATATTTTAAGGAAAAAAAGCAGAAGAACCATTTTTATAATCCAATTTATTCCCGAGTCTCATAGTTGCCAACCACTTGGGAAAGAAAACCATAATACACTTTCACAGCTCTGGAGGAGACCTAAGAAGCTCCATCCAAACTCAGCTTGAGTTGATGTTTAATTTTTCTTAACCTCAGCTGCAGGACCAGAAGAGTTTTTGTCATTTTATGGCTGAATTAGGGTAGTGTATGATGGCTATTTTGCTGATACTGGAAAAATATTGGCCAAATAACAGTACTTACACAACTGCATGCATCTCAGCTAATTTCCTGATGGACCACACTATTTCAGCCCTTGGTACTTCCTTGTCTCTACTATTGCTTCTAGGTGAGGTAGAGCATGAATTTTAGACAATTTCTATTCTAAACTGAGAAATGTTTTGTAGAAGTAGTTTTCTAGAAGGGATTTTAAGTTTGTTCCAGCCTATTCTGTATTTTCTAAGGATGGCATATAGGGGGAATCATGTAGGTTTAGAGATTAATTAATATTTTACTGCAAATAGTTTCACAATGAAATTATTTTTTCTTATTTCATTACTCTGTGGATGAGCTCTTGGAATGGGCTTTTTGCAGTTAATTCTGTATTTAGATTTATTAGGCACCCTTTTTGGAAAGGTGTATTGACTGTGAACAGTCTATTCTTAACATTCAACTTCATTTTTAAAATTCCAAAGTTGTCTCTGTCAGATGTAATTGGCCAGTAAACCCCTCTTTTTTCAGTTATCTAGGGGACTGCATGCTGATCAGGAAGCAGACTTTTTGCAGTGTCAAGTAGCAGATAAACAAAGAATATTAGAAAACTGACATTTTCTTCCTATTTAATCTTTTAAAACTTTCTAGAGATCACCATATATAAGAAAACTGAAGTGACAATTATATTGCTTGACTTAGTAAATTTAATATTCTCTTTTGTCACTTTTTAGATAATACACTATAAGATAATACTATTTAATAATATTATTCTATTGTTTCTGTTTGAGCATTTAAAATCCAGCCAGTAATCCAAACTCTACTACTATATATACTGTCTAATATCTAGCTTAATGATCTAACATCCTGAGACAGTAACAAAGCACAGCAGGAGAGTATGTTAATTGATACACAAGGTGTTTGGAGGGATGCACAAAATCGTATCAGCAGTCAAAGATGCCATGAGCCTGTACTGTTTCCTTTGACAGTTTTCTTGCACAGATAGCCCATCTAAATAATTGGGAAAAACTATCATTCCCCCAGTCCAAATTCTTATTAGTACATAGAAGATACCATGTTAAAAATACCATTTCAAGCCACCTACAATACCATTCCTTTCACAGTACAAATGGTGCAACTTTTGACCATGTTTTGGAGACTCTGTGCTCCATTAGTTGATGTTAGTTTCCCCTCCCAATCTCAAGTGCGTGCTGTTTATGACTGCACCCCTCCTTATATCACTCACTCCAAGTGCAATGCACAGATAAGATCAGATCTTGGCCTTCAGTTTTATTGAATGAAGGCTGAAGAGTGACTTAGATACATGACAAGAGTTAACAAGTACATGCAGGAAATACTCTGACTGAAAATTTGTTTTCTGAAATTCCCACTCTCCATTTCTTTTCATGTTAACATGTCCACTCTATTGACCTTCTAATCTGATTCCACCACCCCTTTGAGTGAGACCCATATTTCCCTCATCTACTTTGTCAAGACTTTAAAATGTAGTGATAAATGCTAAGCACTGTTAGGAAAAGTTTTATTTGTCTAAAGATGCTCTGAAGAATCACAAGCTGCATTACAAAACTTAATGAGATGAGAAAATTGGAAAGACAAGTCCACTCATAACATTTTTACTCTATTCCTATTACAAGATCTGTTTCTGTAGTCTTTACTCCCAATGGTTTGGTTGCATGTTGGCTATAAAACCAGGGCCAAGAACTTTCATTCCATAATATCTGTCTCATATATTGTATTCACATAACCGAGCGGCAAAGCAATATTTAATTACCCAACCAAATCTAATTATTAGCACTAGTCATTTATATTATTTTTAAACACTACCAGAATTCACACAAGCTATATTAGTTTCTGCTTAATAACATGAATTCCTTCACCAGTTTAATTACTGCAGAGAGAATATGCTTTGATTTCTTTCCAGGGGAGAAAACCACCATATGTGTTCAAGGTCACTTTGCATGTTTGGTTTTGTTTTTTTAAAATCTTAAGAAGAGTTAAGTCAGCATGGGTTTTATTTTTTCAGGAAAGTTCTCTGTAAACAGAGAACTATTTATATCAAATATGTCAAAATTCAGGGAAAAGAAAATCCATCTGATTTCAGCAGGAAAGGAAGAATTACCTCTTAGGTAACTAAACCTGACCATTTTGAGTGCCTGTGCCAGGTCAAAAGGAGCTGATGATTTGTCCAAAACTAATCTGGCCGCTTCTTGTCCAGGTCTAAATCACTGGGAGTGCCACTGCATGCCTAGAGAGAAGTGCCTATGCACCCACTTATGGTTATCACAGCTCTGCTCTGCCTGAAGGCAAGGCTCCTGCCAGCCACCACAGCTTTGCTTCACGCACACGGCAGAAAGTCCACCTGGCTGAGTCCTGACAAAAGCAGCCCAGCTGTATGGGGTCAGTTTGAGCCTTTCCTGCCCTTGGCTCTGAGAAGCATCTGCAGCTCTGGCCCAGCAGGACCAGTTCTCAGCTGGGGATTATAAATCCAAACTAAGCCAACTTCCCAGGAAGCCTTAAGCACCCATCTTTAGTTAGTTTTTTTCTTGGATGGTGTATCTACCACTACCTTCTTGTCCACTGTTGGTTTTAGTTCTTATTTATTATAAAAGCTCATGGTAAAAAAGATGCTTTAATATCTGTGTTTAATCATAACCTTTGTGACCAAGGTTGGTTAAGGTATAAATTGGATTCTATATTAAAAACTCAATGTTAAATACTCCCTGTAAATTTTAATAATGAAAACACAAGAATTCATTCTAAGATGGAGTATTTATAAGGTGGTGAGACATTGGAACATGTTGCCCAGACAAGTTTTGGATGCCCCCTCCCTGGAAGAATTCAAGACAAGGTTGGATGGGGTTTTGAGCAACCAGGTCTGGTGGGAGGTGTCCCTGCCCATGGCAGAGGGGTTGGAACTAGGTGATATTTAAGGTCCCTTCCAACCCAAACCATTCTATGATTCTATTTTCACCCCTATGCAGGTAAATGGGTTCAAAATTTCTGTTTCTTAATTTGCAAGTGTCTTCATATTCAATTTGTCCTTGTTGATAAATATTCCAAAATGTGCCAGGTTTTAAAAACTGTTCCAATATTGTTAAGCTGCAACAGTTAATCATACCATGGGGCAGCAGGTTGTAGCATCTTCTTCCAAAGCCTTGCTGTAACTTCCTACTGTATCCTACAAGCTCCCATCTAGATGAATACTGCTGGTGAAATCCTGTCTCTCTTTGCTGACAGCAGATATCATCCTGCTGTTGAAGAAGATCTACACACCTTTGAAACAGTTTAAATTCCTATAGGAATTCCTCAGCATCAAAAGCAGAACTGTGCATATATGAAGCATTTAGTGGGTGGCCATTTATTATCATGAATGACCAATGCCTTTTTAGCTGTGGTACCTAAAATTGGCATGCAGTTCTTTAAGACTGATTAAGAGGCTTTCTTCCATCAACAGCAGTGATTCTTGTGGAGAAAGAAATCAACCTCCCTTTTTTCTCTTACCTCCTCCACTTCTTCAGGTGTAAGTTCTTTTCTTTTATGAGGGTGGCCCGCACCAGGACGAAATGCTCCCATTGGGATGTTAATATTAGCCTGTGAGAAGAAAATTATAGTGTATTTAATAGTAACTGGTAGATAAACATACAGTTGGTAACTGGCAAAATTGAAAAGGGGTGGGACAAGCATATAGACATTATCATGGTTTCTGAGCACTAATGCCTCCAATGTATGCATCATCACACCACTCCTGTGGGAAAAAGAAGTGCTTTCATCTCTATTTTAAAGATGGAAAGTGAAAAAAACAAAGATACCTAGAAAGCTTTTGAAGTTGTGCATTTCAGTCTAACACTCCCTGATTTCATTGGACATTAAACAAATGAGTACTAGACACCAAATTGTCTTTAGGCACCTGAGTCTGCTTCAATTTGTTCAAGGTCAAAGAGAAAGTGAGTGCCAGAATCAGCATTTAAGTGTAAATCACCCAAATCCTACAATAACGTCCAAAGCACTGGACCACTCTCCCCTAGAGTGACACCAGCTCTCACCTCATTTAATCACGGGTAGGAAAGCTTGCCATAAGGCAACTTAAGACAGGAGTTTTTAAAATGTGATTTTACCTACAAAATTTACACATGGGTGCTACAAACTGCCAAATGTAACACCTCAGTCATAGAAATACACCTTTTGGTCACAAAGAGGATCTGTGGGAAAAGGCAGGAAATCTTTTTGACCCTCCAGCCCCTGCTGGGTTTTGCCCAGCCATCCCAGCCTGGGGTGCAGTGGGGGCTCAAGGATTAAAGCAGGCTGAACTGGCTCCAATGCTGGACAGACTGCTAGCCCCCACCTTTGTCAAACTCCCTCCAGAATAATACCCACACGCTGCATCAAACTGATTTTTATCTGTGGCAGAAAGCTAGTAGCCATAACACAGATGGGACTGATAACAGATACCTTAAAAGCAAAGAGCTTTGAGAAAAGAATGACAGAAAACACTGGTTAGGAAAGAGCAGCTAAAATGTGTCTATTTCCCAGTGCGACCCAGCCTGGATTATTTTAAAAGTCAAATACCATAATCAACTAAATGCTCAGTTTATACCTATTCTTATCTCATGATCTCTGCAGAGAAACTGCTCCTAGGAAATGTCATCAAAATATCATGACTCCCACTGGTAAAACCAGGGGTGAATCGGTAATGTTATGGAGAGGAAGCAGAGAATTTTCCAACAGTGGGCTGTGTTATTGCAGTTTACCATCTAACTGATTTGCATTAAATGAAGATGATTAATCCCATCCTTTTGCTCAAATTATGGTCTTGCAGATCATGCCCCAGGTTGGGCAACCCCAGGAAAACACCCAGTTTTCAGTAACAACTGCTCAGAGAGATGTAATCAAACATTGAGCAATTTAAGAATCTATTTGCCAAGAAATAAGCACCTTTCCCTGTATGCTATTTATCTGTTTCTCATTATTTTATTTATGTAGGGTGATGTTACCATTTCAGTGGGGCTGGCAAAAGTCTATAGGGCCTTGTAGTTTATAGACAACTGGGTATACATTTCATAATGCTTTTTCACTGAGCATTAGTTTAGATATTGTGAAACCTTTTATCTATACTTCCTAAACTCCCAGGAGACAGGGCATTTTCAGCCTCACAGTAGTTAAGCCATTATTTCATTATGGGTGGAAAAAAAAAAAAGCTTTGCTATTTTTAATTTTAAGCATCTCCCCTGCCAGGCTCTGCTACCTCCAGGCAGCTTCTTTTTTTGGAATAAGAAACTTCTTTGCACTTTACAGCTAGAATGGTCATGCAAGTTTTCAGAGTTGAAACATAAAGCGATACCTCTCCTTTTGGTGTTCATTTTGAACTCAGGCATTTTTTTTCCTTAGAGTCAGTAAAAGCAGAAGCCAGCTTCCCACCCAGGACATACCACAGCATGGCAATTCTGATGCCCAGCCCTTGCATTTCCTTGATTGACAGACCAACTGTGACTAAAAACAGTTTAGGAAAAGAAAATGAGCCAGTAAATTCCAGACTGCTAATTAAATGAAATAAACCACTCTTTGGTCTGCTCAGCATTCTCAAAGTAATCTGTGTCACACAAGAGGTTTGAACTATTTTATCTCTAGGAAGTGCATTCATATCAGAGTTTGGACAAGACATAAGAAGATGTGAAATAGTAACTTGTTAAAATGAGCAGTCTTTAAGACATAGTTTCACACTGTCTGGATCTGATACATACTATAAATTAAAATATTCCTAGTATGAAGTGAAAGTATGACTGATTTTCAAGCCGTTCCTGACCAGAGGTATCAGAGTCCTGAGCTGCAAATGTCTCTTTCTCTTGATCCAATGCTGGTCCTCTCCTGTGGGTGAACAGTGGACCAAATTCTGTACACCAGCATAACTCTGCAAGGACTGTGTTGTACTGTCATCAGCACAAGTTGGCAATTTTGTTTTAAACTACATTTCAAGGCTCTTGTCACCTGTCTGCTGGGATGGAAATATGAGCCTCCTGTGATTTCTTCCTCACCTGCTGCCCATCCACTAAAATTCTATACAGGTCTGGGGTTTTTTTGTTCAAACTCCTGAAATCCTAAATGATAATTGCTTTGGAAAGACTTTCCTAGTGTAATTATTATTTTCAATCATACTAACTACTAAAACCATTTGGTTTTCATTTTTCTTTGTTTTTGGAAAATGCCTACCATATTTTGGATGTCCTCACATTTTCCACATGGTAGGTAGGTATGGTATGCATACCATAGTATGTATGCATACTGATGTACTGTACTAAAGTATTTCTGAACAGATAAAAGGAAAAATATTTCAAAGAATAACATACAACATATATGGATAGTTTGACTCAGTTTGACTAAATTCTAAACTGAAATTTAGAGATTTTTTTTTTCACTCTTCTTTCAGTTTAATAGAGAAATGGTATTGAGATTAGGATATAACTTATGAAGCAATGCATGAGTTGAGGCCTGCTATGGATAAATTCTTAATGGCATCACAAGCATTCTTAGCTGTCCAGAAGGATGACTGAGTAAGCTTGAAAGCCACTTCAGTATAAACATATTCAATGAAAAAAAAATAATTACAGGGAAAACTGAATGCAATTCAGAAAAGAAAAATAAAAAAGGAAACCCTTTTCCTGGTTTGAGTGAGAACTAATTCTGTTCAGGGATTTTACTTTTCAGCTCAGTCTCTTCTAAGTAACTGCACTGTCTGAAGTTACCAGACTATTTTCCCAGGCAGTGTCTGCTTCTAGCAGTGATAACACTCAATGTTTAGAGTTACTACCAAGGACTGGAGTGCAAAAAGGCTCTTGTTTATACTTGCTCCTGTGCAGACCAAGGCCATTGCTGAATCTTGTATACCGTGGGTCCATTTGTGTGCCAGTTTGAGGATGCAGAAAGCAAAAGGCTGCTCCTCTCTGCAGGGAGGAGCAGTCAGGACAGGTGACCCTAAACTGGCCAATAAGGGATTCCATCCCATATATGTCATATTCAATATAAAGCTGAGGGATCACAAGGGTCAAGCACTCTTCTTCAATGGCTGGCATTCAAGGAGGACTCTGTCCATTCTGCCTCTGATCCTGATCCATGCATTCCTGAATCCAGTTCCAGAATCCAGCCCCTGAATTCAATTCTCATCTATTGCTGAGTGCTGTCTGGGACTTCCCCAGTGCCTGCTCCACAGCATCAGTGCTGACAGTGATGTAATTGCTTTCAGGACGGTTGTATTCTATATTGATTTTGTATATATTTGTATATATTCTATTTTATTATTATTTTCATTAAAGCTGTCCTAGCTTTCTTTTCTAATCAGTGTCTTTCTCCCTTATTCCCTTTCTTTTCCTCCTTGGGGAGGAAGAGGGACTAACAGAGAGTGCTTGTTGTAAGTCTAATGGATGTCCATGACCCTAAAACTTGACGAACTTATTGGCACCCAATGTGGGGCATGATTGCAGCTCTAATAGACTCTGCAAATACTTAAAATTCTGGTTCACTCAGCTGAGAGAGTATCAGACTTTTTTTTTTTTCCTGAGAGTCCTTAAGGGTAGGAAATTAAAACTGACTGCTTACATGATGTCATTTCTGAGGGGAAAAAAAAAAAAAAAAAAAGGTGTATTTTTAGAGTTTGTTTCAGAGTTAAATACCATACTGTTCCCTCACATGCTGTATGCGTGTTACTGTTTACTTGTTCCACTGTTTATCTGGAAGTTATCAGTTCCAGGCACTGGGTGAAAGCCACTGTTTTGCTGTGATGTTTTTCACTGATTTAAGCTGTGCTGAATTGGGAAGGGGGTGCATCTCTGTACTATGGGCATCACATAGTGGTTTTGTTCCTAATACTTTTTGTTTTGCCTCAGGAAGTTATACTTCTCCCCAGTATGCTGATCTGACTCCACTAGATTTTTGGGACTCTTAAATTCTGAAGATAGTGTATATAATTATTAAAATAAAAAATTGTGTTAGTTTTATTGTTGTAATTGTCACTGAATTTATTAACGATCCTTCTGAGTCTCTTTATCATGTGGCATCAGATTAAACATTGGTGCAGGTGTACATGTCAGGCAGCCACCTCAACTCATAGCTACTCAGACCCCACAAGCCCCCGCAATGAGCACTGCCACCTCTCCAGCTCCCACAGCAAGCACTGCAGCTATTCTAACTTTGATAATGAGCACCATAGCTGTTTCAACTCCAGCAACGAGCACTGCAGCTACATTGACAGCAGCCGTGGCCACTCCCACTTAATCTGCACAGGTACAAGTTTCCCCCGTGAGGAGAAGAAAACAAACAAAACAGCTACACCCAGTGACAGAGCAGGGAAAGGGTCTTTCTAAAGCAAAATCATCAGAGTGGGAGTCAGATGCAGATGTGAAGGTTTGACACCCCTGCAACTGGAAAGAAACACCTAACAAAACCAGATCACCCCATGCTGTCACATAGTAACAGAGTGGGTGCTGAAACAGTTCACCAAGGGTCAAATGATCAAGGACCAGGTCCTTCTAATGAAAATCCATCAGATGCGAAGTCATCAGATGCAGAGGCTATCACTAAACCTTTATCTGTGATGGGATTGTGACATGTGAGAAAGACTTTGGCCATTGTGAAGGTGAGCCACTGACCACCTGGCTGCTCTGATGCTGGGATAATGGGGCCAAGGCCATTGAATTGGATGGTAAAGAAGCCAAGCAGTTGGAATCCCTGGCTAGAGAAGGAGGCACTGACCAAGCACTTGTGAGAAAGAGCGACATTCTTGGTTGCTGGAGGCAACTCTCATCAGCTGTAAGGACCAGGTATCGCTTTAAGGAGGGTATCAAGGGCCACCCAAGCAAATGGACAACTATGGAAAAAGATATTAAGTACCTGAGAGAATTAGCTGTGCAAGGGATGATTTATTGGCTATTACTAGCAAGTAATTGCAGACCCTTATGAAACGTCAGGCACAAAATCCACGTTGCAGAAGTATGTGTAGAGTGCACCATCAATGTATTTTCCCTCATGTCTGGGGAGGATGTGTTGGGACACCACCTGTGAATGAAGTGGCTAACAGAGTATGGCACTATGAAGGATGACAGATGAAATATAAGTATGGAGAGGTCTGGCCTATTGACCATATCTAATTTCCAGAAACCCACAAAGGTAAACACTATGTGCTTATGATAGTGAAAGCAATTGCCAGAGGGCTGGAAACCTATCCAGTACCCTATGGCACTGTTCAGAACACTATTCTGGGCCTTGAAAAGCAGATCTTGAGGTGACATGGTACCCCAGAAAGAATTTAGTCAAAAAATGTGACATTTCAAAAACAATCTTATAGACACCTGGGCCAAGGAACATGGCATAGAGTGGGTGTATCACATCCCCTACCATGTACCAGTCTCCAGAGAAAATGAATGATACAATGGACTGTTAAAAACTACTCTGAAAGCAATGGGGGCTGGACCTTTAAAAACTGGGACAAGCATTTAGCACAAGCCACCTTGTTAGTTAACACCAGAGGAGCCATCAGTCGAGCTGGTCCTTCTCAGTCAGACCTTTTAGATACAGTAGAAGGTGATAAAGTCCCTGTGGTGCATGAAAGGAATCTGTTGGGGAAAACTGGGTGGGTATTTCCTGATCTGGGTAAAGGCAAACCCATTTGTGGGACTGCTTTCACTCAAAGGCCTCAAAGTACTTGGTGGGTGATGATGAAATATGGTGAAGTACAATGTGTACCTCAAGGGAATTTAATTCTGAGTGAGAATACTCCAGTTGCAGCTGTAAAATATTAATTGCATAATACTAACAGTGTTCAGTAAGTGTCTTTCAGGATAACATAATGGTGATGACAAAGGCTAGCTTCATCCAGTGGCATCCAGTAACATCCAGAGGTGAAACTGCAACCTGTGGGCACAAACTTCAACAAATTTCATAACACCTTTCCTGCCCTGAAAGACTGATATGATAGATGGAGATACACAGTCATGCACTAAATGAAGTTTTCTACAGAAAGAAATAGTGATGGATATGACATAAACAGTATGGAATAAGGAGTGGAATGTCCTCGTTTGATTTAGAAGTAATTCTGTTTAGTGATTTTACTTTTCAGCTTAGTCTTTTCTAAGTAACTGCACTTTCTGAAGTTAACAGTATATTTTCATAGACAGTGTCTGATTCTGGCAGTAATAACACCCCATGTTTAGAGTTACTACCAAGGACTGGTGCACAGACCAAGGCCATTGCTGGATATTGTGTACCATGCTGAAGGGTGCAGAAAGCAAAAGGCTGCTCCTCTCTGCAGGGAGGAGCAGTCAGGACAGGTGACCCTAAACTGGCCAATAAGGGATTCCATCCCATATATGTCATATTCAATATAAAGCTGAGGGATCACAAGGGTCAAGCACTCTTCTTCAATGGCTGGCATTCAAGGAGGACTCTGTCCATTCTGCCTCTGATCCTGATCCATGCATTCCTGAATCCAGTTCCAGAATCCAGCCCCTGAATTCAGTTCTCATCTGTTGCTGAGTGCTATCTGGGACTTCCCCAGTGCCTGCTCCACAGCATCAGTGCTGACAGTGATGTAATTACTTTCAGGGGGGTTGGATTCTATATTGTATATATTTGTATATATTCCATTTTATTATTATTTTCATTAAAGCTGTCCTAGCTTTCTTTTCTAATCAATAAGTCTCTCTCCCTTATTCCCTTTCTTTTCCCCTTTGGGAAGGATGAGGGGTTTAACAGAGAGCATCTGTTATAGGTCTAATGGACAGCAATGACCCTAAACCTTTAACCCCCTCGCCCTTACCTCTGGGGAAAGACAAGAGTGGTGTTTGTAGGTAGAATAGTTTTCATCCAGAACTGTACACAGCTAAGAGTGTTCACACACTAAGAGGGGGAGGCCACCAAGGAATGTTAGCAGTAATTAACAGTACTTTCATCCTCTATCACCCTGAACTACTCTTGGGAACCAGTCGCTACCTTTCACTCTTCCACATCTGTATTTAGTGGCTTCTGGAAAGTGAAGATTTTAGTGTATATATCCATGGTCAGAAAGAAGCTACTTCTGACACAGAGTACCATGAAATACTTCAGTTAGTAAAGCGTCATTACATTTCCATCGCTGCAGCATGATGTATGTTCTCCTGGGTATGTCAGTCCTGCTGTGATAGCACATAATCACAAAAAGATCATTATATATGAATCACAATGTATAAAAGTAATGTGACTCAAATTTTGAGTCATGGTTCTTAGAGTGCTGAACATGTAACAGGCATCAATTCAAGTGCAGGTCTCCCTGCTGGAGCAACCTTTAACACAATGTTTAATAGAATTATTTCAAAGTTTGTGCTGTAATTTTTCTCATTATTCAAATTACCTTTGCAAAAATTAGTTTCTTAAAATATTAAACTTAAACTTAGTGCACTTCTTAAATGGACAAACTAGAATTTTTTTACATGTAGAAGTTGGAAAGTCATCATAAAAGTAAAAAGGAGTCTGTAACTAAGGAAAAAAGTAAACCAAATTCATTCTTTAAAATCTTTGTATATGTCTATGGTGTTTAAATGTAAAATGTAAATACTTGTGAGCTATAATTATCTACAGGTTTTCATTAATCATAAAAACATTTCCATAGTCATTGTAAAAGAGGGATGACAATTTGAACTGAATGAAATCAAGGGCAAACCTGCTAATTTCAAATTAATTAGAGTACAACAGTTTATATGCCTGTTCCAGTAGAGTTAATGATGATAAAGAGAATCAGCATTTTTATGGTGCCTTGCAAATTCAGTATGCTGTCTAGCCACTGGGTAATTAATCTTCTTGATACTTCAGTCCATTGAGTTAGCATTATCTTCAGGAAAGAGAGGACAGATCAGACTTTAGAAATTCCATTTTGTGGTTCTTATGCAATTTCAAAGGAATCCGAACTTGTGGTAAAATTTCACTGCAAGTGTATTTTATAAAATAAATGAAAATTCTCTAAAATTCTCCACTTCAGGATGTATTATCACTTTTTGGCAAGAATCAATGATAGCGTGAACTAAATAGTTTCTTCATGATGCTACTTCATGATGATGTTGGGATAATTCAGCCATTTCTTCTACAAGTATATAACAACCAACTTCATCCTTATGAGCATATGGCATTTGAGGAGGTATGTGACATACAACAATATTTTAAAAGAAATCATTAAAATTTCTCTAATTTTACTTTGGTTTTTAAGTAAAATGCTTCTTAAACAAATATTGGAATTTGTGGGTTTTTTTCCTAAAGGAATGCAGACACAAAAATATTAACAATACCAATGCCATCTTTTTAGCCTATAATTCTTACAGCATTTTATTAACTCTATGTAAAATCAAATAGTAGCAAGAATTACTTATAATGCTGATCACTTATGCAGACGTATCACTCTGCTTTGCTTAGCTGATCCACCAACAGGCATAACCTAACACAGGAAAGACCATACAAGCAACTGACCAACCAGCCTATCTGGTTCCAGTTTTTATCAGCTCAGATCATAAGATGTTCTTCAGATCAAATGTTTTCAGTGCTTTCATATCTAGCATATCTTCACTTTAGAACAATAATCCTCAGTTAGCACTTCTGTAACGTTTAGTCTGAGGAAAAATGCAGCTTGCCAAGAAGTGGCATTTGAGATTTATTGTTTTATTATATTAGAAACATAAATACTATCTCTTACCTGGATGGCTTTGACATGTGATGCTGGCTGTTTTGACATTTTTAAGACAGTGGCTTATCCCTGCAAGCAAAATGGGAAAGTGTTACAGGTTCTGACATTCTGATAGCTAAGGGAGATAAGCTAGAACTTAACCCGTGCTGCCTCTTGACAGGCATCCATTTCATCTGCCCAGCTCCTGTTTCCATCTCAGTTTCAGAGTTGCTTAGTTATTCCTTCTGAATGTCAGAAAGAGACAGAACACCTGAGCTTCTCCAATTAATCTTTCATAGCCACAAATGGAGCTATCTCTTTCACATTAAAAACTATAATGAGTAGAGATAAGGAATCTCTCAAACCTTAACGACATTGTAAAATGACTAAGAATTAAGGGAAGCATTTGAGGATAAACAGTGTATGATTATCTGTGCCACAATATGTACATGGGATATATTAGAATTCTCAGTTTAAATCTTCTTTAAAATAAAGCATAACTTGCTACAAAACATTGATAAATGCAGACATTTTCTGACTCACAAATCCTTGCAAATATTTAACGCCTGTAGACTAAATTATCAAGATGGTCAAACTGTAAAGGTCTCCGACAATTGCAAAGGCACAAAGTAGCCTCTCTTCAGAGTTGTAGACCATACAGATTCATCAACTTTCTTTAGTAATAAGGTTAAAAAGAACAGAGTTTTCAATATAATTTTATGCAGGCAGTGAAATATGGACTGATACAGTCCATAAATAAGCAACAAGAGGAAATACACAAAAGTCAAAAGATTCCATAAAGGTAAAAAGAAAGCAAGACATTTTGCCATCAGATTAACTGAACTGTTGTCTCAGCCTTTTATTCTGTTACTGAGAATTGAGGTTTTTAACTGGACTATTCTTTAACCAAAGTCTGGTTACTTAACCATTATAATACAAATAAGATAGCAATACTAGGAGTTAAGAAATGAGTTCACCAGAGAATTGATTTATTACAACCAAAGTACAGCATATTTTTTCAACTATATTCAACCTGAGATTAGGAGGAAGATATTGAGAAAAGTAATACATGACACAGGAGAAAACAGCAGAAACATACTGAGAAATCAGAAGTGGGGCAAAAGCTTTGGTATTCCAAAGAGAGTAACTGTCACATGCAGGCAGTAGTGAAGTAAACTATAGATGAATTTTAGGTTGCCTTCAGCCTGGAGGATCAGCCTGAAATTATATCACTAGAGCTGTGTGGAAGACTTGCTCTTGCATATTCTCACACCAGTTTTAAATCTGCTTATAATGCTGAGCAGAACTTACAGGAAAAATGACCTGCCATTAGAGGTCTCCCTCTGATCACACTCTCAGCTGTAAAGAGTGCTGTCCAAATCAACAGAGCCTTCTCAGAGGACGCCATCTTCGTAGGTTGCTTCAGGTTTAAATTGCTTCCACTAAATTAATAAACTGGGAAAAAAAATCCCACTGTGAAAAATAAAACCAGCATGCTTCCAGTGAGTTTTATTTTGTGGGTTTACATTTAGAATCTTAAAATCAGAGGTAGTTTTAAAGGCTTCATAATGCACTTAGGGGGTGAAAACTCAGCTATTGAAGTTCATGACAAAATTTGCACAGATTTCAAAAAGTCAAAAGGATTTACTGCACCCTCTCTCTCTCCATTTTGAAAATCTTTACTATACATAGAAATAACTGTGCTCTTAAATAGTGGATGTATTCCAAAGACAAATACAAAACAAACCCCTAATTTAATGGAAAGATAAGACTCATAATGCAGAAGATTTTAATTAATTTTTCTTATCATGTTCTCCTCTTTCTAATCAGAAGGAAAAATGGAAACAAAAGCATAGGAAATTTACATAAAACATTTTAAAACTTTGTGGATCTACTTTCTAAACACCCACAAAGAAATTAATACTAAGATGTACTTCTCCATCTTGTGTGCCTGTGTATTGCAAAATCACTGACACGCTCCTTGGGCCACCTAGAACCAAATGGGCAAGGACTTAGATTGAATTTCAACTTTGAAACAAGCACAGTAATAGTGCTCCTCAAGTGTGTGCTCTAGGTTCACAAGAAGTCTGCATTAGAAATTATTGCAATCAGACACCAGTTCCTAAATGGATACATGATACAATTGTGTAGGACTGCTTTTGGAGGAGGTGATTTTCCTACCAGTTCATGCTGTCCTCATTACTGCCAGAGAAATCAGGACAACAGCATGCTACTGAGTAAAAATAGACAATCTTCTCTGGTTCTCTCCCCTTCCCTCCCTTCCCTGAGTTTCCCCCCAGAGCAATACTGACCATTAACCACAAGAAAATAAACCTTAGATCACAGATGCATCTGTTACTGAAGTGAATGGTTCTTTTTTATAAATTCTTTTGTTTTGCCATGTGTCTCAGAGAGTCAAGAGTGCTGCACTGATAGTATTAACTTATTTATGGCATTCCAGTCAGTTCTGCAAACTTAAAAAATTCACTCTTCACCCTCATTTCCATGGCAGGATTTCACATGTACACAGCCAGAGAAACACAGATGCACGCAGCTTATACTCTCCAGTGTCTCTTTGGCCTCCCCACACCTTACCTTTTACCTTTTATGGGCTGCATGCTGAGCCAAACTTAAAAAGCAGTGACAACATTAGTTCAGTTTGGAGCTGTTTTATGCCAGACTTCCCTTGCAAATTCGCTTGCTTTGCAGTGAAAGTACTCATGAACAGGACTACTTGTGAAATACAGGGCTACTACAGTGAAATAAATCAGTGTTTTGAGAAGAAACTTCGAAAAACAAAGGACCTATCTTCTGTCTCTCTGCTAAAAATAATTTCTGACAGGGCTGCACTGAGATAGTAAGCTGACTTATTTAATTTGCTTTAAATATGATGAGATATCATAATGCCATCTTTTGTAATCTGTACAAGAGATGCACAGTAGCACACAGACAACAGAAAGAGCCCTCCCCCACCAAGCTGGAAAGCTGTCCTTTCCCCCTGCCACACTCACAGCATCAAGCATAACAGGTAATTTGGACACAGAACTGCAGTGTAATATCTTATCAAAAGGCTTTGACAGGAACCACACTACTGTGAGACCCAGCTCATACAAAGAAAGAAGAGAGCCCCCCACTTTGCAGCTTCAAGCCTGTTACACAAGAACTTACTACATGCTCTAGACAAAGGTGGTCACATTTTCTGTAATGCAGTTGTCTCTGCTGCAGTTACTTGTTAAGCTTACAGTGAAAGAACACCCCTCTTATCATCAAAACTCCCATGTAATATTTCACTAGCCATAACAAACATATAGAGAATACAATAAGCATGTACATATGTACTATGGTATTTGAGCTAATAAACAGTTATGCTTTTTATGAGTCACTAGATATATAAGTGACTTTCTGTTTAAAATATTTCAAGACCCCCACAGAAAAGGAAGCAATAACTATAACAACCTGCTCTGAATACTCTGATATGCTGCACAAGACAAACCCCACAACTATTGCAGTCACTTCATAGCAGTTATTAAAGAGTTTTCATAAGGGTCTTTCAAGTGTTTAATTAACCCCTTCAAGACTAGCTTACTTATTTACTTATATAAGAAAAGCTCCAAACCGTCAAGCGAGTATGTGCACCTCCTTTCGATGCTGAAAGAGGTACCTTCTTCTACCAGCTGAGGTATTGACTGTGATCCTTTTAATGTGTCTGAAATAGCTCCGATGCTTTCAGCCTGGACGGCACTGATAGCTGCTCCAGGCTGGAGTGGGACTCTGCTGAGAAGCGAAGTGTAAAAGGGAATTCCTGTCATAGCTTCCAGTTGTTCTTCCTAAATATAGAGTTTGATTCACCCTGCAACGTGGTCCCCTGTGACTCTTGACCATCGTAAAACCAGGGCTCAAGTGTCGAGCAGAAGGTGTTGAAGGAACACACCTTTGGGTCCTTTTCCTGTCCTCCCTCTCCCTGTTGTTCTGGGCTTTTTACAAGCACCAGGCATATGGCAGCAGAAAGTAACACACAACTCCTTCCGTGGTGTTTGGGGCAGTGTGTGCCTCCCTACTGCCACACCAGAGAAGGAAATAATTATGGAGACATAATTACGAAGAATTTGCCTCGGGGGATCTAACTAGGGGAGGTGAAAGTCACACCAACATGACTGTATCATTGCCGGGTAGGGAGCAAACTCGAAGAGCAGCTGCCTCAGGGGCTCAGCATAATGTCCTTCTCAGAAAGACAGCCATGCACACCGGGAGGAGGGCTTCTGACTGTGTGAGGCCATAACAGCCAGCTTGCTGAGCCTTAGGGCATTGTGGATGAAGCTAAAAGGAAGAGTGTTGGGGCAGTCGCTGTAACTCATGAAGGAAGTGAAACATTAGTATACAGTCATGCTCATGATGGCTGGAGTACTGTCAGTGAAG
This sequence comes from Megaceryle maxima, assembly GCA_024605025.1. Lineage (NCBI taxonomy): Eukaryota > Metazoa > Chordata > Aves > Coraciiformes > Cerylidae > Megaceryle > Megaceryle maxima. The sequence continues at coordinate 21,331 of JANHGN010012262.1, read as the reverse complement.
GCTACTGAAGAAGATCCACCACAGCAAGACATGAGTAGATCACAGCCTCATGTTTCAACTCCTGGAACTGCAGACTCCTGTTCACTGCATCTCCCACAAGACTGAGCTCTCCTCTTCACTACTTCTCTGCCTTACCTGTTCTCCATTTGACCCACAACACTGACAACAGCAGCGTCATTATGGGCAATATGGTACCAGCCATTTGCTGCTGCTACTTGCAACTTTTAGGAGAAGAAAAACTTTCAAAATTCATGCCAAAGACATGTGTTTGGGTTAGTGATGTTGGGTTCATCCCAACGTGTGTTTGGGTTAATGATTTCAGAGGGGATTTCTGTTGACTTTAATTTATCTGACCACTCTTCAAGTACCTCAAAGAGGAAGATGACCACTTCATTCATTCATTAAGCCTGTGACTTACTCTCTACTGCCCTCTTTTCCAAAAGTACTGTCATCTGGAACCATCTGATAAAGCTGATAACTTCCTCTAGCAGCTTTCAGACTACTCATAGTCATCCCCTTCCCAAGAAGCCATGACAAGATGGACACACAACTAGGCATGCAACAAGCACATGCATTTGTGTTACATGAAGACTGGCAGAGGTATATAGAGCAATCAGAACATTCCAAGGAGACACCTTGGCCTATTCCACAGAAAGCCTGAGCATGGCTGTTGTCAAATACTTTGAGGCATGAGAAGACTGTTGCACTTGAAGCATGGCAGAGTTCACAACAGGGCTCACAGACCTGTCTTTTGCCTACCATGGAGAAGTTTGCTGTTACAACCTAAGATTCTGCCTTCCAGGTGGTTGAGACCATCTTAAAGCAAAGCTGAAGTCAAACCTCTTTGTGATGGTTCATATTTATGAGAAAAGTATTAGAAGACAATGAAAGAGGCAATATATTTTTGTAACATAGTCTTGCACAAGAATTTATTTCATTTTGTATTACAAGAGTTATATAAAAAACAGCTCTAGAATACACAGTTCTTTCTTCTGTGTGTCATTAATTTAGCAAAGGTAGGCCACTGCTTACATTTTATAATCCCATCATCTTGCAAATATGCTTAAGAAATACCAGCTCAACACTGTTTCCTTCAACAATTTTTTATAGCAGTGACAAGTAATTGAATAGATAGCCTTAGTGATGTGTAAGCAGGAAAAGAATCTACCTCTGTCACATACCTAACACCCATAAACTATCACACCTAAACTGTGGGGCTAAAAGAAGTAAGCCAAAGTTTTATCACCAGTATCAGAAAATGTAGATGTGACTAGATTTTAAAAGGGAAAATAAACACTTTTAACATTATTTTGCAGAGTACCATTACCTTTGAATAACCACTGGGATACAAAGCCCCATGACTTGCAGATTCATCTGCTAAATATGTGCAGCAGATCATTTAGTATGTAAATACTGAGGTATATGTGCATTTCAGATGATGGATTCAATGCCTGGCAAGTTAAGGCCAGGTACATTGACACACAGCTGCATAAAATTATTACATCTCATGTACAGAGATCCAAAAGACACAGTAACCATATATTATCTGAAGTATGAAAATCCAAATATAGTTCAAAATACACCTTTGTTGCATTCCTAGAAGCTTGTCTAATTAACATGCTTCCCGGAACAACATATTAGTTTTGAAAGTGAAGTTGATGGTTAACAGAAAAGTGTATGTATATTATTCCTTGACTGAGATATTTCACTGTATAATGTCAGAATTGTTTCTTTAACCTGTCACTACTTAATATGCTTGCTTACATGTTTTACTTTTTAAGAAACCTTAAGAGCACAGATATAACTTCCCTGAGGCTCCCAAAAGAAAATTATTTTTTATATTATAGTCTAAAATGTTTCAGTGTAATGCAAACAATTGAAAATGCAGTCAGCAAAGGAGACATCACAACCTCAGCTCACTTGATATACTTCAAAGTAAAAAGTTAAAAAATACATTCTTGGAGTTCTGTTTCAAATTACCAAGTAGTAGCAACATATTCCAGATCTTTGGCAATGCAAAATTTTTCTTTCCTGTCTTAATTTTAGCGTTATAAATGACAGTGTATTATCAGGTAAGAATAGTAGGCCCACGATATTAAGTATTTTGTTAATTAATTTCTATCAATACCTTCATTTAAATTGTTTAAGAATATGAAAACTAAAGCTGCAGTGTAACTAGTGCAACTATTCATTAAATGCACTTAAGCTATTGATTAAGATTTAGAAATAATAAACGTGCTATCAGACAGATTCATCAGAGGACTAACAGAGAATCCTGGAAAAATAAATAGCACCATCCATTTTCTAACTTACACAGATTTTATTTGTACTTTCTGTCTCTTTTCCCTTAGTAAAGATGACTCTATATAACAATGATTTGGCACATAGGCTTGATGAAAGACAGACTTTTAGCAGTGGCACCCAGTCATACAGGGTTAGGCAGAAAATTTTACAATACAGTGGAGCTAGCAATTACCAGGCATCAGAGCCCATTCGTTCTTGCTTTAAAATGCAAATAAGTTTGAATCCTACATTGCAGAAAGAGTAACAGGCCTCAGTTGCTTCGTCAAAAGGAAAGCTGTTGAGGAAATATCATCTACTGTTCATTTCTCCCAGTTTTCCCCAATCTATATGTTTCTTAGTATCAAGAAAAACATCAAGCACTTTCTCTCAAGGTTTTACTTGTTCAGCTATACCAACACCAATAACATCAGGCTATTTAATGAATGACAGCAAATAGCATGCAAAAATGTTTGCTATTATCTAGTGGACAGGAACTCAACAAACATATCTAAATTAGCTGACTTTGTTTCTGTGACGTTTTTGAGCTGCTATTAATTCAACTTCTGCATGCTCTCTTTCTTTTCCATATAACGGCATAGTGATTATTACCACAAACTATTCCATCAAGAAATAATTAGCCTTGTATTAAGAAGATGGTCTCATTAGAGGCTGCCAGTGACCTTGTTCTATATTTCAGAGTTCCAGCATCTTTTAATAGCATTGTTAGCATCATCTAAGCGTCTGTATTAAGTGCTAAAAAAATGAATTATGAATATAACCCACACAAATGCTGGAACATCATAGTTTTGACCACTGAATTACCCAAAAGCCATATTCTCTGTTGTTTTGTATTCTGTAAATTTCTTACTTATCAAAATGTTTTAAGTAATGGAAATGTGATGATGATATACAAGCAAAAAAAATTGTTTCCACTGCTCTCCTAGGAAATTCTAGCCACTATAACTGGCAAAGCTGATACCATAAGAAGGAGCGAGGGTACTGGCAGATTTTGAAGGGAATATGAATTTTAGAAGACATGATGATTTTGTAAACATCTTGTCTGCTGCAATGATTCAGCACCATTTGGAAAAGAAACAAAAAAACATGACATTGCACCATCAATATTGTTTTGGACGAATAAGTTTGACAAAATAGGAACTGACTGAATCATTGGTGAAATTTTGAACAGAAAGACTATTTAACATTTTCACAAATCAAGATAATTTGAATAGGCATCTATTATCTTTTTTGATCCCATAACAGACTTTTTTTGATGAAGGCCATCCCCATCAGCTGACTACATCTGCTGAACACTATTAGCTCTCCACCTTATGTACAGTAAGGAATTTTGCCATTGTACCAATATGTCCCAAAGATGTACAAGAACTAGGTACAGATACACCAGAGGACTTGGGGACTCGGGACTACACAAAGCAACGTACTTATTCCTTGTAACAAAGCATGAAATAAAATTGCAGCTGTGCAGGTAAACAGCTCACACACAGCTATGATCCTGCTGTGAGAGCAATCATCTGAACTCTAACAAAGAGAACAAAGACTAATTTCTGATGATCCCTCATCTAAATGGCTTATTAACAGGAATAAAGACATGGCTGAGACATGAAAAATCTGCCTGGTAGAAAGATGCAACCAGAACAAGGGAGATGAGGCAATGGGCTGGAGGAAGCAGAATATCGAGGACGTTATAAAGAAATTAAAGCCTTTAGATAAAAAAATTATCAAATTCAGGGACAACTGCACCAACCACATGAGAATGATCAGTTGCCATCTATGGTTGTATCTGCTGAACAGAAAACAAAATATGAAGATTGGATAACTGTGGGTGTGAAGATTTTTAAAGTTTGAATCAGTATCAGGACACTTATCTTAGTTGCCATGAGTCAAAAGGAAAAAAAAAAAAATTCTTCGCTTCTCATACCTCCTAAGTTCTGAAAAATAAGACAATTGAGAATGAATGCTTTACGTGGTGAAGGTATGAACAAATTTACTAGTCATACCTATCTATCAAGTAGTCAAACATGACCTATATCAAACTTCTATTGAATCAGATCTGCTACTGGAACATTTTTCAATCACCTGCGTCTCCTGCTGTACTCTACCTGTTCAGAAATTTCTGAAAGAAATCAGTGTTGGCACAGAAAGACCAGTAAAGTCCTCCAGCTCTTTAAATTTATAAATGATGTTTCCCAATACAATATAAAATCTCACATACTAAAAATAGTATAAACAGTTTCTCTTAGGAAATTATACAAAGTACTTTTAAAAATCTTCACATCTTACTTTAGATCCATACGAAGTATAGTTGTAGACTGGCAATATCTTATATCCAAGGACAGTAACAAATCTGAAAAAAAGAAAATATATTAAGATGGTTCATTCAGTCAAATCAGGCTGTGCAACATAGGGGACAGCCCATTGAAGTATAATTTTGTTCTCAAAATCTGGAGCTAAAAGTGGTGCTTGAAAATCATCTGTCCTGGAAATTACTTTGGATAACTGCAGGCTTCTCCATGTTTCCTGTGCCCACCAATTACTGATGAGGTGCTAGACCATAATATTTAACTCTGACTACAGTATCCATGAAGGTGTTCACAGTTTTACCACAGCCAATTCTCAGACTGAATATTTAATTAGGAAGAAAGGAAACATTCTTAGCTCAGGTTCCTAACATAATCTATGGAAGGCAAAACTGCTGTTTCATCATGGATAGTTCACAGATGCTCTGGCTGCCAAGGGGCAGAAGTGATTTGTAGTACTGGGACACCAGTCAAGTTTACAGTTTATCCACTGCATGGATGGCTATGTGAACATGAATCAGCTCCTTACAGCATAGTCCTTGAAGGAGAATAAAATCAGTGCTGGTTTAAGTGAGTGCTATGCTGTATGATGCATTTCAGGAGCTACTTCAACATCTGTACAGTCCAGGTGGGCAGTTATGGTTATAACTTCATCAGTTCATCCTGTGCAAGACATTTCTATCATTCAAAACAGCTTAACACCATATATGCATAGGTGAGTAGAAGTTATACAGGCTGATAAATGACATACTACAAACTACTTTGTCTTCTCCAAAGTGTTACCTCACTTTGACTTATTCAAGCTAAGTGCATTTCTCTTCCTCAGGTTCAAAGCTGCCCTACAAATTCTGGGGTTCAAGCTTGATAGGTCTAATGCTATCACGTGCATTTACTTCAGGTTACAGTAAGCATGAAACAATACCTGTTAAACTGAAACTATTCAGTATTTATTTTGCATACTGCAGTAGAATAAGGGACCATATACACAGGGACTTCACAGGTAACTTAAAAAAAAAAAAAAAAAAATCCCACAACTGTTTGGCATTAGCTCCCCTTGTGTGCTTTCCTCCTTCACTAAGTCCTTTTTTTCCTGCAGTTTAGGTAAGCCCATTTTCAAGAACAGACTTTTGCAGTTGTAAAGGGATCACAATATAGGAGCTGATGCTGAATAGCTACTCTGCAGTAGCTATTCCATGCTTTTTTTCACCTGTAACTTCAAAGGATACAAAGCCCAACTGGTGAGCAAGCAAGACCATCAGCTAAAAGGAGCAGCTGATGCCCCAAACTAATATGCTTATGGAACTGTATTCTAGAATAATATTTGAGCCACATCTCTCAAGTTTCTCCTTTTTCTTTGTTTTACTTTAGTGTCTGACAACTATTTCTCCTTGGAGTGCAATGGTTTTGGAGTACCTTCTTTTAGATATAATTCCAGTCGTGATGTATATAACAGAATTATGATGGACAGGTAAATGCTGCAAATTGACAGGAATTAAGAAAAACCTGTCATTTGGGGTTTTTTTATAGATCAGCACTGGTAATTAAAAAAATATGAAAAAGCATGTACAACTACTCTTTGTTAATCTAAGCAGATTAACCTAGTAAAGGCATGTTTCCGTGAATGCTTGTGCTTTATTTATATTGTTCATTTGAGCAGTGAGTTAACAGCAAATGTCATTTTTTAAAAAATAATTAAAATCCCACCTTTCCAGCATGTATTTTTGGTAACCAGGTTAAATACTGCAAACAAATCCTGAACCTTAACAGAATATTTTGACCTCATTTCTATTTAAATAAAGTAAGACTCCTTTGTACTGTAACTGGAACATAAAAAGCTATCAAGAAAATTGTGTAACATTCTGCTCTCTTCTAGGCACAAAACAGATGAAAGGTTTTTTCTTTTCTTGTTTAGATCTCAGTTTAAAAGATCATACATATTACATATCTCCATAATTCCCATTAGCCAAATTTCTGCCATATACTAAGATTTTGATAGAATAATATGAGTAAGGTAAATGAAAACATATTTGTCCTCCAAACATTTACAATCTATGCCATATACATCTCTGCAGTGTGCCAGCCTCTGTATCTCTGGTGTCTTAGATTTCTTTTTCACTCTGATCTATTCCTTCCAGAAGCATTCTCCTAACCTGTGTTAAGTGCTTAATGGATGGACCATCTATTTAATCTTTACCCATCTATTTCTTTCATGCATCTTTGTCTGTGCTTTAAATTCTCAGCTAGGCTTGGGTGCTCATTCTGCAAACATTCACATACTCCATGAAAGCACCCCTTCATATCAAGTTACACTGGCACATAAATATTGGCAGAACCACGTTTTATTCCAGCCTTCCTTTCCTCTGCTTAGCTCATCTCAAGTGCCCAACAGTCTAGTGACAATGGATACTACCCAGAACATATCTAAAAAGCCATTTCCTCTAGTGACAAATCCTACTGAGAACATATCTAAAAAGCCATTTGCTCTCCTCAAGGCTCAAACACTTATCTAATCAAGTCATGTTCTGATTGTATTGTCTTCAAACTGGCAAAATTTACAACCTCTCCATGACAAAATTCACATCTTAGCTGATTTTAGGTCTGAGCCTGCAATGAACTGTGATCGGGCACAATCTCCCTGAAGCCCTGCAAACACCTCTAACATCAGAGCTTTTGCAAGTGTTGTTAAGACTGATTTTACTTTTCATGCACAATGTGTCTCCTATGGCACAATCTGAATAATCATCTACTTCAATAATAGATCAAAGTTGAAGAGATTAATTATTAGACATGTTGATAATTAATTTTAAGATAAATATATATCTTCTACCTAGAAAAATATGCCAATTATATTAAGCAGCTAAGCTAAGAATTTGTTAATAACTCAAATATTATTATTAACACACTCTGGTATTTATTCACCAAATTACATTTAATTGGTATTATTATGCTTGTAAGAGTATTCTTTTTCTGTCTGAAGTCTTTGCATGGACTTAGATACTCTTGCATGATGACATATATATCCTTTTCTAACATTCTTTGATACTAACCCTTTGGAGGTCCACTCATGCCCTCCCACTAACACAAACCTCAACTGTGACTTCTAAAATGCCAACAGTTAGGCTGCTTTGTAACAATGCATGGATACTGTGCACTCATCTGATTACTGTATGGAATTTTGCTTTAGTCACTGCTTTAGCTTAATAGGTGGTTGTCAGGAAAAAACAAGCAATATTAAGAAGCGTATCAATACCTGTACTACCTCCTGAACCATTTTACACTGGAAATCTTTAATCCTGAGCACTATAACCTTCAAAACGCATATAACACTCCCTATAACACTTCACAGTCTGCCACAGTTTCAACTCATGGGAACAGGGATGAACTTTGCCTCTCCATCAAGAACAAAATACCCACTCAAGTTATGCAAGTAAAAACAGTGGGGCTGGAAGTTCACTCAGATGACTGATCTATCTATCTATCTATCTATCTATCTATCTATCTATCTATCTATCTCCTCCATTCTACATTATTGTGATCAATTTTCTAGCAATAAAATACAGACTGTGTATTTTAGCTGCATTCCTTTTTAGTTGCACTGCCAATTTCTACGCCAACACAAGAAAATTCAGGTCTGTATTTTATACAGCATATTGAGTGAACATAGAAGAAAAATACAATAATGTTACATAAGCTGTTTATTGACTGGATCATTTAAACATGCCCATTTTACTATGCTTTACTTCAGTGAGGCTCTTAACTGTCTGAATAGGATTCCCTTCCATTGCTTCCAAAGACCACCACTAGAATAAATTTTATATATTTATATTAAATGCATATTGGTCTATGGAACAACTTGAGTTTTCAAACATCAAGGTGTAGAATTAATCATATTTCTGTAATCTCTCAGTGATTTGCAATTGAACTTGCTAGATTGTAAATCACTGCAGAAAAGTCATAATCAGATGTGATTGTTCTGGGACTCTGTTTATAACTTCTTTTAGATGCTGCAGACATCTCAAAGTTGTCTATGTCAGTGCACAAACTCAAATTTGATTGCATGCAGGGCTGGATCCACTGCCTGTGGATTCTTCAGCTTTTATGCTGGAATGAAATTATTTCCAAGGTTCTCACTTTAACATAAACAGCTGCCACCGAAAGAGCAAGGGTTTAAATAAGATGGAAAATCTAAACTTGGGGGAAAAAACATTCCTGACTTGAGATAAAAGACAAAGAAATTCACCAAATAGAGAACAAGTGAAAGCAAGTGTGCATTGCAAGTTCTCACTTCCCCCTGTGCCCCCACAATGGAAAAGGACAGATTGGCCAGGGCTGTCTCCCCGTACTTGCTTGCTGATCTAACTATCTCCAGGGGTACAGCCTCTTATTCCCTTCAGCAATGTTATGTTATCAGTGAAAAGAAAGATAGCTGAAAAGAGCAAAGATGTTCAGAACTGAGATGTTCTTCCTGCTGGTAGCATAGGGAAAGGTCAGAGCATCCATTTTGGGAAGGACTGGATTCCATCAGAGGAAGCGCGGGTGAAACCAAGAAAGAGCTGAAAAATCTGAAATTGTGCCTGAAAAACAGCATTAAACCCACTTGAATTCTTGGAAAGGAAGGGCTGGCACTGGTATACCTCTTTTAAAACACAACTTCTACAAAGCTTTCTGTGTTTGATTTTATGAACCCTTCTCCTAATGGCATTCCCAGCTCCTCCACAGAATGGTCCATGACCCCACAGACTAATGCACGACAGCTGAAGGATGAAAGGAGTAATCATTTTCAGGAGACCGTTACCCTTGAGAGTAATTTCTCACAAACCAAAATTAAGGAAAGTTTATCTGGAGAACACAGGGAAAGGTGGTCTGGAAGTCACAAACTGTAGAGGGCTCTCCTACTGCTGGCATCTTGATTCCTGAAAAAAAAACCCAAAAACCTTCAGAAATGATGAGAAAACTGAGGACGTTAGTGTATCTTTTTCACAGGGAAGAAGGGAAGGGAGGGGCAGGTCAATCTGAATAGTTTGCACAAGCAAATAAATCCCTTAACCTTTGCCGAATCTTGTACTTGTTTGCTTTTGGTGTTCAAGTTGCCAAGTGAAAGGTTTTAAGCTGAGAAAGGCACTGAGAAATCAACTCTTTCAGTGACCTCATGGCACATCCCAGTTCTAGTAACAGCAAAACACATCCAAAAGGAGTGGGAGAGACCAAGAGGGGCATACAGAGAATCGGTATGATAGTGGACTGGGAAGGAAACACAACCACCCAGAGCGCACTTGTCTTAAAGTCGCTCATACAAGCCTCATGAAACGACTTTATTCTGTCATGACGTCAGTGTTAAAATTGCTGGAAGAATGTCAGAAGTTAAAGGGAATCCTATTACTGCCTCTTCACTGATTGCTTCCACAATCCGCTTTAATCTCACCACCACAAATGACTTCTCCTCTCCTGCGTGTTTTCCTGATTATATTCCGCACAGTTTCTCCAGAGGATTTCCACTCTTTCACCCGCAGCCCCAGAGCCACCGTCTCGGCCTAACAGGGAGCGCCTGGTGAACTCCGCTAAGGTTGGGGGGCGCGTGGAGGGAGGAGGGTGAAAAGTCGCCTGCGACTGCTTCTGTCATTCACCAAGACCGCGCGTGCACATCGTTACAACTCTGCACCACCTACGTACACGCACAGAAATAGCTGAAGCAAATTTAGCTCAAGGAGGCGAAACCGCCCCAGCCCGGCCCCCGGGCTGCCCCTCAAAGTCCAGCCTCTTCCCGCCTCCCCCGACCTCTCGCCGGCGGAACGGGCAGCCCAGTGCTCGTGCACCCGCCTTATCGACACCACTCCCCGTTCCCGGGTGAGCTACAGGCCGTGACGTCACTCTGGCACCTGCCTTCGTTCGACGCAGTGCCCGGAAGCGTCCGGCCGGGCAGTGTAGCTGATGGAGAAAAGTTCCGGGAAAGGTTTAGTTCCGGGGGCTCATCCGCATGAACCGCGGCCGCTGCCACCACCTCGGCTGCAACAATGATCCCGATCTCGGTGGTGGTGTGCGTGCTGGGAGGCTGGTGCGCCATCTACCTGGCGGATACGCTGCTCAAGGTGAGGGCTGTGGGCGCAGAGCTGAACGGGAGCCCTTGGTCCCGCGCAGGCCGGGCCAGGAGCGCCGCTTGACCCGTCACACCACGTCGGGGCCGGGAGGAGGGCACCGGCAGCTCCGTCTTCGCCGGGCGGGCTTTGGACTAGCCAGCCGGGAGAGGCCTGCTCGCCTCGCCCACCCTCCACGACACCCCTTTCTCCCCGTTCACACGTAGACAGAGGTGCCGCTCCCCTTCCCGAGCCTGCAGGCCCGAGCTGGCGGCGACGGCCTCTCCTCAATTCAAATTTAACGGCCGGCGCGAGGCTTACGCCGTCCTCTCTGATCGCGCGACCGTTCTCTCTCTGCCCGGATTTGGCAGGTCCGGGGCCGGTCAGACTCGGAGCGGGGAAAGCGGCCGCCGGCCTCCCTTGCTCGCCCGCAGCATCTTAGAAGGTGCGGTTGCCGCGGCGGTGGGGGCGAGGTTGTGCCTGTCCCCGACTCCTTGCTGCCCTTCATGCTGCGGAGCCGATCCCGAGGTTCCCCGAGGGCAACCTGCTTCGCCCCAAAAACGGGGGCCCTTCAGCCCTGCAAGAAGCCTTAGCGGCGGTGTCCAGAGAACTGGCGGTTTGCTTCGGCCCGTCGCTAGGGCTGAAAACAACTCCCAGCCGGTTGCAGAGATGAGATTTCAGGAAGCCAGCATTTAGGCCGCCGCTTAAACACTTCTGTGGCACTTGAAGGTGCTTTCTGGAGTTTAAACTATAATTAACCCTAAAAAGCCCCCAACCTTTATTTATAAGTGTGCTGGTGGAGTGTTTTATAGTGATGATTTTTTTCTAAAATTACTGTATGTAAAAACTAATGCATTTTCTCATCTTTTGAATGTCCTTTGTTTTACTGGAAAAAAATATCAGAGCTCAATTGCAAATACTTTTTCTTTAAAAATAAACTTTAATCTTCAGAAAGTATTATAAAATTAATCTTTTTCCTCCTAACGGAGAGGAGAAGATTTTAAAAGACAAGACACCAACAGGTGTTATTCTTTTAAAGCTTGAGAGATATGATTTCTACGATTTCATTTTCTATGACTGATACTGCAGTGTGTATGCAAAATGGGATGTATGCTGGTTAAATATGAAGAAATCAAGTTAAAGGTTTGACCTCTAATTCACTTTTGTTTGGTTGGTGGTCTTGTTTGGTTGGTGGTCTTGTTTGGTTGGTGGTCTTGTTTGGTTGGTTATTTTTGTTTTTGTTTTGTTTTGGTTTGTTTTTTTGTTAACGTTACAGTCCAGGAGCTGCATCTGTTTCTGTCAAGTGCAGATAGGGCCTAGTGATTTCAAAGGAAAAAACCGTTAATTTTGTCACTCCTGTGAAATACAGGAAGAAAGACAAGAAATTGTAGATTATGAGAACTTGGAAAATAAGTGGCTCCCCCTGCTGCTAATAGTTGGAAAGCAAATGTAGCTCAGTAAACGATGAGCTATTAGTTGCCAAATGTTCACCCATACATAATGACAATAAAAAATACGGTATTTTATCTGAAGATTTTTCAAATTTTATTACATCAAGCGTATACTGGGTATTTGGAAACAAACGTGGCAATGTTTTGAAACACATTAGATTATTGTCTGGATACCAGAACTGGTTCCTGGCTGTAGCGAAACACACTGAAAAATACTGTGAAGGTCAGCCAGCAGCCTGGATTTCTTTTGACAGTAACTTTGTGTCTGATTAAGAAACTTAGGGTGTGAAGCAAGAGCTGAATTCAGGTGGTGGACCTGTTGTGCCACAGTATTGAGACCCATTTGTATCTCTCTCAGCATAGACTTTAAAATCATTCTCTTTTTCCAGGTGGGAATAGCCACTGCTTTTCTTGTTACAACTTCTGGTAGAGCTAGCAGCAGCAAGGGAAAACAAAACAAAACAAAACACATTGTTTGAAGCCAACTCAGTGCCTTATTTATGGTGAAAAAGAAAGGGGCATGCTTGGAATGCTATAGTGAGTCCATGAGTTAAAGTTTGATCTTTTAACTAAAAGTTCACAAAGGTTATTAATCGTCAGGAAGTATGAGGGAGCTGTTGGGTTTTAGTGAACTTACTGGTAGATCTCATGTGTGTACATCTCAATAATAAGTTTTACTGTGACCATCACAATCAAAGTAGAATTTGGATTAAATAACCAGATTTATATAATTAGGAAACTCAGGTTGCTTATTTTATTACTGGTACTGTAAATCTCCCACCACACATATCTTGAGGCTGCTAGCAACTGCAGCAAAAGGCAGTCCCTGCTTAAACCTCAAATCATTTACAATTTAATTACACCAACAGGACGTACAGAGTGTGAATATGAAATAATACAGCAGTTACTTTACCATGCGTGATCCTGTTGATGTTTTTGGCAAATGCAGGATATGTGCTGTAATTTGCAGTTGATGTTTATTCTGTAAACTTGTTCAATGTGCAATGTCTCTTGCTCAATTTCTTCCCCTACTGATTTTGTTCAAATTTTAAACATTTTGTTAGGCAGTCTGACTGTTAGAAAGTCTACAATAAAAAAAAGACATAACTGCATGTATAAATGCATTTTTCCACAAATAAATTCACATAATATTGCTAGAGTTAAATTCTAGGATACATTTACATTAGTAAAGTAAAAATATGCTGAATCAAGCTGGAACTTGGAATTTTAAGTCACTTTTGTTGCTCTGCATTGAATCACTGGCATGGAAGTTTCTATTGAAGTTTGGATCCTAAAAAAGGGAATCACACAGACAGACCCCTAAATTCTTGCTCCCCAGCATCCAAAATCATTCTATTTCATTCTGCCTGAAGGATCAGGAATGAGCAAAGGGTAGAAGGTTGTCTCTCCTTCTGCTATGAGAAATAAAGGATGCATTAGACACATTCAGTCAAGGTTAGCTTTCAGCTTTTAAGGTCAGGAAACTGAAATGGTTCAGAGCTCTTGAACAGATTTTGTCAGCAGAGAAGAATGTTAAGGACTCCTGCTTGGTGTCAGATATTTATGGAGCTTCTGGAGTATTTAGTAGACGTTCATTATTTTGAAGTCTTACATAAATAAAAAAGGTATTGCTTTTATAGTAAATGATCACTTAGAACTCCAAGAAGCAGAGCCAAGTCCCTTACAAAGGAAGTTTGAAAGGAAATGTAGGATACCAACATACTTTATACCAGGGCATGGGAGTGCACATGGTAGTGTGGTGATCCTGCTGTGCTCAGGACAGGAGTAAAAGTTTGCATGAATTTTTTTAATTTTTTTTCCCTATCTGGAAAATACATGGTAAACAATCTCATATTTCTCACAGAAAACTTTGTATTTATTTATGCCTTGCTAGTACAGAGGCATTTTGATGTGGTTGGAATGAATTTGGAAGGATGAATTTGTGGCATTTCTAGGGAAAAAGTGGGTTTTGCATGTGATAAAAGGAACATATTTTTCTAGTGCCAAATCCATCTATCCAGTTAGTTTTAATATAATAATATGTGCTTGGCTGGGTTTTGTTTTGTTTTGTTTTGTTTTTTTTGACTCCATGTGATTGAATAGAATGTGTTTACTTAATTCCCAAAAGCCAGTTTCTCATATCAGAGGTACTTAATGTCATATATATTTCTGTGCTTAATGATCTGCTGGATAATGTGAGGAGGTCTTTTTCTTTATTTCTTTGGCTTATGTATTATGAATTGTACAAGTGTTACCATGTTTGCGATCTCTTCTGTTAGAAAATGCTGGGTTAGCAGATGCTGATCTAGTTGTGGACACTAAACTTAGTGGTGTCATAGGGAGTGACTAGTGTTGATTATGGAATACATTGCAATGAATATTTCTGTTGGCGCCCTCAGATGACTGAACAAAAATATGACTGAAATTGGCACGTTGAAGAAGGAAACGACACAGAAATATTTAGGCAGAAAGGATGAATGGTGTAGTAGGTGTTACATGAACAATGACGTCAGTAAGTGGGTCTTGCGTCCTAGGAAAATTGTTACTTGAAATAAATTTTTTGTGTTCCAATTTTAATTAGAAAGGCTATGAATATAGTTGTGCAAGTGGAGATCATCACTCCCCACCACCGCTGTGTCAGGATGGGAGGAATGCAAAGAACTTGGCAAGTTCTAAATTTGTTTAAAGAATCACTGACGACAGCCAGGATCTTGTGAAGCTCCTCTTCAGGGAGGAGAGGGGAGCCTGTTGTGCATTACGCATTCCTGATGTCTTCAGTAGGTCCTGCTGCTCGAAGGGAAATTTTGGAATAATGCTCCAGTTCAGCCAGCTCCGAAGACTTGTCTGGATTATGTCAGAGACACTCCTACCTAGGGAACGGCCTGAAGTCAGAAGGTTCAAAGCTCTGGTGTGCTTTTCCTGAGCTAGGAGTTCCTCTTTCATCTCCAAGGAAAGCATTATTCCTTCAGTTGGATTTCTGATACTATCTTCCATGAAGCAGACTGAGTAAAGCCTATTCAGCAGCCCTATAATATAAACCAGCAGTTGCAAAACTGTTTCTTTCAGTCTATAATATCAGGTAATACTTCAGATAAGTATTAATCGTATAGTTCACAGGTAACATTTTTCATAAAGAGGAAATCTTCAGAACTACTGTGAAGGCATTGTAGCAGTATCTTGAAATGCTGAGAAGTCATCATAGTGAAATCACTGTTGCAATACAGGTGGATAATTTTAAATTCCATCTGGATTTTTGTTAGTATAATCTAATATTTCAGAATCTAGTTAGGCATAGTCCCTGTATTTGAGAAGTAGACCTCATTTTTACCCATACTAAAGGGTATCCACAGTACTGATCCATATCTCACCAATATTAGAAACAGTTTTTTCAGCTGAAGCCAAAAGAACCATTTTTCTGTATTGTAGTTTACAAAATGTTTAACACAGTATAACTGCACATTGAAAAAATACAGTAAACAGTTCAGTCTCTAGCTTTCTAACCAGACAGTTAAAAAATACTGGATGTGATTTAACACTAGGAAAGATGGTAAAAGATCTTTTTTTGTCAAATAACACTGGATACCTGATCTCTCTTGCAATCCTAGATTTTTTGTGATTTACATCAAAACAGTGGCATAACTTTTACATATTACATGCCGCACCTACCTGTGTGTTGAAATGTAAGTAATGTGCAGGACATTTAACCTGAAGTTATACATCCGTTTATATAAAAACAGATCACATTTACTGCTTGGTCACCTAACAAAACCATCCTAGAAGTTTTTCATCAAATTAATTTTCCATTGTTTTGCAGTCATCCAACTCTCTGAAGGCATCTTATGAAGACTGGCTGCTGACATATGGCTTGAGTGTCTCCCCTTTTCACATGCGATGGCAAACAGCTCTCTTCAACCGCCAGTTCTACAACTGGGGGAGATGGAAACCCAGATTTCTGTATTTATGGTATGAATTCAGGATTTTTTTTTTTCTGTCAAATACAGAGTGAACAACTTAACCCCATCTGTGCCTTTCAGCCTTAAATGTGTAATAGACATGGTTATTTCACTAGGCTGACAATAAAAACAAACTAGCATGGTTGCTGTAATATCCCAGTACAAGTCTTTCTCCTCTGCTAAAAAATACACAGCTGTAATATAGCATGCACATTGAGATGCTATAAAACTAGAAATCTGTAAACTACTTTACCTTGTGGTTTGAACTATATGTAGTTCTTAAGAGTACAGCTATTATGTATAATACTGCATACAGAAGTAGGTCTGAAAGCAGCTTCTCATGTTGTAGATCTGTCCATCACTGTACACTGAGCTCTCCCCTGATCACTAAGAGTTCACAAAGTATTCAGACAGTTGTGTCCCTGTTGTCACTCATTGCCCAGACATTCAGCAGCTATAGCTGCTTAGAAACACATTGCTCACCTTCTGTCTTTTATCTGCCTGCACCTTTCCCTTCCAAGACTGCACAGACTGGTTTAAAAAAAAACTATTGCTCAGTTCCCTTCCTAGCATTACTTTATATTTGATCTGAAAATATAAAATGAGTAAATTTTGAATTTTTTTTATTTCTTGTATTGCTACCCTCAGTGAGATAGTAAAATCATTACATATGAGACAAACCAATATGAAGCAGACCTCTCTTTTATTACTATTTCAGTCTGAAATAGTTCTGTATCAATAATAATTTTTAATGCATACTGTTTATTACAGTCTAGTGTTTCTACCAGTGTCTTTAATTAACATTACAAGTACAAGTTCCTTAAAATAAATCTACTAACTCCCAGTGAACTTCATTAAGGATGGCAAGAAAACAGTTATTCTATTGTGAGAAGAAGGACTGGTAGTGAATTGAAGTGTTTTATCTGGAAAATTAACTTTATCACGTCCTTCAACTATTGGACAGTGTAAAATAATAATAGTAATAATGCAGAGTAAAAATTCACCACTAGGTGGATTGGCATAAATTGAAATGATTTTCAGCACTGATTTTAATGAAAAATAAATTGGTGATAAGAACAATGTGGTTTAAGTAATTGATTTTAATCTGGTGTCTTGCAGTTATACCTTTTCATTCTTTAAAAAAGGTTGAGTCTCATTTATTGTTCTTTAGCACTTTTTATTGTTTGTGAGGAAGATGCTGATTTTCTTGAAAAAGCTTACATAAATAAATATGTATGCTACCCCATCATCTGATCTAGGTCTCGAAATATGTGAAGGTATTGTGCAACAAGGTAAATTATACATTGTTGGTTATGTTTTTATATTCACAGATAATGGCAAGTTACATGTAATAGGAAATGAATAAAATCTAGATTATGTAACAACAGAAAAAAATCTGAAAATTCACCAGGATGTGGTTTGGATGTAAAACATTTATTAACTGAGGAAAATATTTTATGCTATTAGTATATGTTGTTATTGTTATTAGTTTCCTTTAGCTGGTACTTTTATACTGGATTGTTGATACATGAATGATAGTAGCATCAGATAAGTTTTTGTGCTATGAGTTTGGTGTGCTAAGCTGTACTGAAGCAGTTACATATCTGCAGAATATACCCCATCTTCTTGTAACTGTGCATCACTAAATTATTTGCTTCTCTTTGTAGGTTCAACATGGGAATGGTGTTTGGCATAGTTGCCATGTTTGGCTCTGTTATTCTTCTTGGAAAGACACTGATGCAAACACTGACACAGATGCTCACTGAGGCACCAAAAGCCCAGAATGATCGTATGCTGCAAGTTGTGGTGCGTGTTTTCTCCTCAGGTCTTTATATGAGAGTTGTGAACTGATCTTAACCATCTTCTTAATAGGGTATGTGATGCTTAAATCCTCCCATGCAAGAATAACCCGACTCCCGATACTCATCTACAGAAAAATTTGCTGGTTTGTTATCAGGCTTAAAAATGGGGAATGCAGGCAGTAAAAGAAGGGAAGGCAAAGGAAGGCAAACGTGGAAGAGTTTATATTAAAATTTCTCAGGAGTGAGAATTTGCCAGTAGTTTTGAAAAGCCCTAAATTATCATAGTACTAAGAATACAAAACAGAGCTAAGAATTTTGCCTTCTCTGAGATGTACAATGTAGAGGCACTGGTGGCTTAAAATTTGTGGAGTACATCATAATCCACAAGAAGAGAGGACTTCTACTTCATTTATTACAACACAAAACATAAGTGGAGAAGGAAAGAAGTGTAAAGAGTTTTGTGTGATAGCAGAAGGAAAGCTGAATTAGTGAGGAGATGGCTTTTTTTTTTTAATTGTTTAAGGACTTATGCCCTAATTTACAGTGTGAAAATTAAAGTCCTGTTTCTGTCAGTATCTAGTCAAAGGCCTAATAACAATGTATTTCATTGTTTTGTGGATTTCTGATAATGGACAATACATGTTATGGTTTTAGAAAGGAGTATATTTCACAGAATGGGAAAGACTGTAAATACTGTTGTCTTTATGCAAGGCAGTAATGGAAGAACTGACATTGCTTTAAAATAGTTTTAAACTGTAAGGATTCCTAGCCAGCCTTATTTCCCCAAGACTGGGGAGACTATATGGTCATTATCCAGAAATGCAGAAAGTCCTATGAGATTGCTTTGCCTTCTACTGCATGGGTTAGAGCAGAGTTGCCCAACCATTTCACTCCATAACCATTTTACTCTAAGTACTCAGCTAGTCTAGTAAGCCAAAGTTGGGAGTTGTATGCTGCCATGATAGGCCTTCCTCTAAGTGCTAAACTGGATGAAAGTAGACTTAAAAAATTGCATGAGTGTGGGAAGCCTGATCATTAGCATGTTCTGCAAACTCGGTGCTTTTGGGATGGTTTGGGTCTGTTTCATGCATGCAGGGTGACATCACAGCAAATGCAGTATGTGCTGGCAAAAGCAGGCAACGAGACCTGCGAGAGAACTGCTGGTACTGCCACTGCAATAACCCCATCTACAGCTTGCTTCTAAATTATCTCCAGGAACAGACAGGAGTGGTCAGTCTGTGCAGCTAGTAGAGCATAAGCTGAGTATGAGACAGAAAATTTTCAATTTACATGCCAACATAGTTTATCCTAAGCACATAAGTCTATTACATTCTGAAGAAAAGCCTGCATTACATCTTCATTTTCTGGGATTGTTTTAGGGATCTGTCCACTTTTGTGACACCGGAGTAAAGTGGTCATTTGCAATCTTATTATTTTTTGAAGAAAACGACACAGAGACAACCAAAGTAAAGATGAGTCTTTGGAATTAATCTGGTGTGAATTGCAACTATGAAAACAGTAATCTAGGATAATATTCACAAATTCAATGTGGAATTGATTCCTTAGTGACTACCTAATGGCCATATCACTGCACTCAAAACAAGGACAAACTGGCACTGAAAAAGATGTAATGTATGCAGATAATGTCATGTATAGGGATAAGGTTACTTCTAAGTTGATTTGTGATTCTCTTTCTTTCCTATCTCATTCTTTCATTTCTGAATGGTCACAGTTGTGTAATTCTGCCTTTGAAGAGTATCAGTGTTCTTTTTGAGGGGAATGTGTTAGCATAAGTTGACACGAAAAAGTGACCCATGTGTGGTTGCAAAGAGATGAAGAACAAGTCAGACGGGCCTTCTCCCAATTTAAATCAGTTATCAGTATTTGACTGCCTGAAGGAGAGTGAATTAGTCTTTTAAAAAAAAAAAAAAAACAAAATCAAATAAACATTTTTTAAAAAAACCTCAACTTTAGCCTGTGACATAAATCTGTTTAGCCTTTGGCTGTGCAGAGGACATCTAGTTCTGCTTCTGTTTTATTGAATAAGATTTTTGTATCCTTCCTCTTTTGTTCAGTCCTGTACTTTATTTAAAAAACCTCTCTGGTAACTGGGCTGTTTTTCTGCAGCTGCCCCCTTTTGTGTTGGTTGCCTATTGACAGAAGTGGGAAAGAGGCAGCTCAGTTACTAGCAAAGGATTTTCCTTTAATAAAGGCATTTCCAGAAGGCCATAAAATATGAGATGACCATGCTCATTATCAAAATACTGCTATTGATTTCAGAACCCTTCATGAAAGTTAGCTTCCCTTTTAGGTGAATCTTAAACTAGTGTCTTTGACCTGAAATCTGAATGCATCTGGTGCTGTGTTCTAATAGACTATAGTCATGGTGGTATTAAGGTGGCAAGTCTTGATACTGCTGTCTGTCCTCCCATGTGCCTGGAGCAGAGAGCCACTGGCAATGTGAGTTATCTAAGGCATTAGTGTCACCAGCTGATGCTGTAGTACAAGCAGTGGATCTTAATGAATGAAGAGCAGCTGTCTTCATACAGTGAGGTAGGATCGTTGTGACAGTTAAGATAAATATCTTGGTCACTCTGGATGGAATATGTGAAATTATTCAGTTTAACATTAATTAAAACAGTCTTTTGAAGGATTTCTTCTAGGTAGTTTGTCTCACCAGCTGTTGTAGAGTTCTGGTGTATGGGTAGAGGAATGCATATAATTGAGGAATGTACAGGACTGAAAGAAGGTAGATTCAAATGGGATCTGCTCAGTTGGATCTGCTGCCTTTTGTGTCCCACAAGGGTAGTTTTTAGAATGTCCTATAGACAGGCCAGGATTTTTTTTTCCGTAGCATCTCTTTTCTGCCACTGGATTGCAGTTCAAGTTGTGCTCATATCACATGACTGTAATGGACTGCACCCCGCCTCAAGTGGGGAGATCTGTGTAGCGTGATCAAGAGAATTGTCCCAGAGCAAGTGGCAGAAGTGGCTTTATTGTCCCAAGGCAGTATGGCAGCTGAGCAGGGATATGAACCAAGCAGGAAGTCAATCCATCAGGAGGGAAGAGGAGATGATTCCTCATTCTCTGACTCATGACTGCTTTGAAGCCCATCCACAAGCAGTTGTCTAGTGCAATGAAGGACTTGGGGAGTGGTGGGAATCCACAGCAACAGGAGGAATATGAGGGACCTGTATATTATGTCTTACATAAATTAAAATAGTATATGTATTTCAAGTGCTTTTTTTTTTTTTAAAAAAAAAAAGGTTGAATTTCTATATGTAGATTGCCAAAACTTGAACAATATACAAAAGTTACCAGTTTTTACGTTGTAAATTTGAAATAGTGTTGTGACTTGCATAGGGAGAAAGAAGGGAGAGTGACAGTGCCAGTCATAGGCTCACGTTTTGAACTTGTAGGGCCCACAATCTTTTAAATGCCATATATATTTAT
>JANHGN010012260.1:0-19623 GCA_024605025.1 Megaceryle maxima | reverse complement strand
GGGGCTGAATGCAGCTCCCACCTCCGGCCCCTTTGTGGGCAGCGTTCGCACGGCCGAGCAGGGAGCATCGCGTCCCCCTTTTCACAACGGATGGAGAAAAATTGGAAGGGAGGCAGAAAAGAACCACAAAAAAAAAAAAAAAAAAAGAAAAAGAAAAAGAAAAAAAAAGAAAAAATGATTCAAGGCCTGGAAAAAATGCCTTGCAGACGGAGCCCAAAATAGCTTCATCTCTTCAGTTTGTCGAAGCGGTCGCAAGACGCTGCGATGGCAGCCAGAGTGTAAACCCCCCCCCCCCAGTGCTCACGAGGGGTGCTCTGCTTCAGCCAGGGATGCACGGGCTGGGGGAACACCACCAAACTACCTCCCCAAGGACTGGGTGGGCTGGAGACAGAGCTGGAGCCTCTCTGCAAGAGGCTTCAGGCTGCCTCCCCGCCTTGCCAGTGGTGCTGGGATGCTGGGATGCTGGCGGAGAAGGGTCCATGGTGCCCTGACTCTCCCATGGGGTGGCCAAAGCACCCGCTGTTCCACCTGGGGTTGCTTTCACCACTCCAATGCTTTAGAAATTCACTGTCTGGTAGTGTTTAGATGAAACCAGGGCAGGTTTGTAAGGGGAAACCCCTCTGCTTGGGAAACCTCCTCCCTGGAACAGCTCAGCCTGGACACCTGGGTGATGCACCAAAAAGCCCCAAGCTGAGGGCAGGGAGGTGGCAGCTGCTGAAACACAGTGGTAGGAGGGCAAAAACCCTTCCCCTGCCACGAGCACCACCATGGGCACCGCGACCACCACCAGCTGGGACCCCGGCCCACCCACCAGGACGAAGGATTTGTGCTTATCAGTGCAAAGATAGCTAATCTCTCCTTCACCACGCCCGCCGATGCCGCCCGGCACCCCTTCACTCAGCCCCCGCCTCCTTTATCAGCAGCTCTGACAGCAAATAAACTTGCTCTCATTGCAAGGAAAGGCAGTTGGGATACTGGGTAACTGGTGCACCCAGTGGGGTTTGTGGACTGGTCCCTGAGCACAGCCAGCCCCAGGTAGGGTTGGTGCTGGATGCAGAGGTGACCGATACCCATCGGGCCATGGGTCCAAAGCACATCTTGTGGTCTCAGCTCCTCCAAAGAGAGGTCAACTCCATGTGCCCTGTGACCACTGGCACTGGGATAACTGGGAGATCCGTTTAAAAACTTACTCCCAACCCACACAGACATGCCAGTACAAATGCATTTTCTAATTTCTTTTTCTTTCCATCAAAGCATTGCAAACGCTGGGGAAAAAAAAAAAAAGAACAAAATGTTGCCTCTGAGAAGCAGCTGGAGGTTGGGAGCTTTGCTGATGTGAAGGAAAAGGAGCAGGGAAGTGGAGATGTGGGCAGAGCCTGAGCTGTGACCTGCAGGGATGAGAACTCGATGCCAGTGTTGCCCCTGGCACGTGGCCACATCCCTCTCACACCGAGCATCGGCAGGACCTCCGCAAACGCTCCGGGGGTTTCTACGGAGCCACAATATTTGTCTTGCATTTTCCCACAATGAAGCACGTCTTCTTTCCCTACGGCTGTGGAGAGGGCTCCTGAGGAAGGAGGGACGGCTCCTCATCCAGACCAACACAGCCCACCCTACACAGGGATGAGCAGGATCACACCCCCAAAAGCAGGAGAGGGAACCTGGTGCTCAGGTGGGACCCCCCATGAGAAACCTCCCTGCTCTCAGACTGCCAGACAGAGCTGCAGAGGAGCCCTGTGGGAAGGCAGCATGTCCCTGAAGCCCAGAGCATTGCTGTCACCTTCCCTAGCCATGGGGCCACCCCAATGCTCCTCACTCCACTGCTCTTCCTGAACATCACCCCAGTGCTGAGCTCCTTCTTTCACTGTGTCACCCATTACTCAGTGTCACCCAGCTCTCCCTGCATGGCACACAGGGCTCTTTGGACCACGGGGCCCCTGCCAGCAGCATCCCCAAAAAACTGATGCTAGCCACAGTGCCCCAGCACAAACTCAGCCTTGGGGTACTGGCAAAGACAGAGACCCCCCCTGGTGCAGGCAGGAGTAGGATCAGATATGTAAACAGAAACCCTTCAGGCAGGGAAAGAAAAGAAAAATAAGTTAAAACCCAAAGATTACCAAAGGAGAGTGTTGGTGAGAGCCGGGCAGGGACCCCACCCATGAGAGAGGGCTCAGCCTGCATCCAAACGGCAGCTTGGGAGAGGGTCGCACCAACTTGCAACTGATTGTAGAAGAGCTTCAAACTTAGGAGCAAGTTGCATTTTGTACACAAAACTTTTAACACCTAATAGTCCCCAGTAGTCCCAAAATAGGCCTTTTTCTTCTGCCCTAAATAGTTCCTTGAATTGGTACTCGCTTGCCGAGTCTCGGGAGGTTGCAGGAGGGGCTGAAGCAGAATCCTCCTCTCGAGTCCTCCAAGACCTGCAGCCAACATTGCTGAAGGATGCTTGAATCTGCTTGGCAGAGCCGCACGGCCAAGTCCAACCAGCAACTTCACCAAGCTTGGGCAGGGGACACTGGGACCTCCTCCCCAAGCCACCTCCAACCCTGCTGCCCCTGGCTGCAGACACAGGGCAGGACCCGCAGCACCTGCCCCAGGTTCTTGGGGCCACCCAAGTGGCTTTGGATGGTGACACATGGGGCATCCTCCACGCTGAGGGTACAGACAAGGTGAAGGTGGGTGCCAGGCATGTGGGTGGGGAGAGAAGGGTCTGCAGAAGGGAGAGGGGTGGAAAAACCTGCAAACTTCATCACGGCTTCCTATGGGCCGTCCCCTCCACATCTTGTCTGGTTCCCAGGCTGCCGTCAGGCCCCGTTCACCCTGGGAGGATTGACATCCCCACCTGCCCATCCCATGACCCTGTCCTGCTCCCCAGTGAGTGCCTCTTGTGCACCCCATGGCACTCATGAGCGGCACAGGGCATGAGTTTGAGTCCTGCGGTGCTGGGTGCATAACTCCATCCAGCAGGGTTGGGGAGGGGTCCCCGTGCCAGCGGGTCCACCCAGGCACCCCATCCCCAGTATGTGGGGTATGATGCTGCGAACAGGGTGGGTCACTTGCTCATGTCACCTCTGCCACCTTTGGATGTGGTGGCAGTTTTGCTGGGCACCAGTTTGGTAGATCCTGGGGAGCCGAGGAGGGTCCGTTCCCTGCATCCTTTCCTGCCGAGGAGCAGCGCGGGCCGGGAGCTGCAGCCGCTCTGGCTCCTGAAATGCCTCCTTAGGAAACTCAGGCTGTAATTTGAGGAGGGGGCACCAGCGCCCTGCGGCCCTGCTGAATGGAGCCATTATGTGGCCCCTCTCGCTCTCGCAGCACATGTTTTCCTTGTGGACTCGCCTGACCTCACGGGCGAGATGTAAAGGTGCATTTATGGCCTGGGCCCCCCATCATGGGCAGGGTATCCTGAGCTCCTGGCCGAGCAGAGGGGCTGTGGGTGCTCTGCCTGCCCTGGCTGAGGAGCCTGCCCAGAATCAAGCCCCAGCGCCAAGGAGAAGCTTGGCTCGAGGTGATGCTCTGCAAAGAGACCCATGGTACCAGAAGAGCACTGGGAGCAGGGACAAGGCAGTAGCAGCTTCTGGGGCCCTCTCCCCAGCCAGGCAGGCAGAATGTGACCCCTGGACACAGCCGGGCAGTGCTAGAAACCACTTTCTGAAGCCAAACTGGACGATCCTGGAGCTGCCAACTCCACTGTCCCAAGCATGCTGGGGCAGCTCCACCAGGATACCCAGAGCATCCTGCATCCTGCCAGCCCAGGCTCAGCAGTGGAATTGGCCCCGGGGGGGTCAGGACAGGCCCCCCCCCACAGTGCAACCCCATCCCCAAAGGCACCCAGGAACGGCTCCCCACAAGAGAATGGGCTCCGGGGATGCAGGATTCCACACCCCTCCCAGCACTGACTCGATCCCCAGCGGCATCCAAGACCAGCTCCCCACAGCAGAACCGGCCCCGAGGGGTGCAGGACCGGCCGCGGGGGCATCCAGGACAAGCACCCCGCAACACGCCCGGTCCCCGCGGAGAGAAGGACCGGCCCCGGGGCACTCAGCACCGTCTGCCCGCTTGTAGGACTGACTCAAAGGGGATCAGGACCAGCCCCGGTATGCTCAGGACCGGCTCCCCGCAGCAGGACGGACCCAAGGGGGAGCAAAACCGGCCCCCCGGCTCCCGGCCCCGCTCGGGTTGAGCTCCTCGCCCCTTCCCCGGTAGCCGGATCCCCTGCGCCTCAGCCCCGCACAAGACGGACTTTGTCTTGGAAGGCGCCCAGCGCCGCGGCTGAGCCGGGGGAGGGGGCGCCCGGTCCAGATCCCCCGGCCCCACCGCACCCCACCGCGCCCCAGCCCCCGATCCGCGGGCTCGGTGGGCTCCGTCCCGTCCCGCCCCGCCACACCTGCCCGCCCCACCGCTCCTACCCGCCGGCCCTGCAGACGTTCCTGCCGCGGGGGCTCAGCTCTTGCGCGGCTCCGCGGCTCAACACCGGCAGCAGCAGCAGCAACGGCAGCAGCACCGCGGCTCCGGCTCCGGCTCCGGCTCCGGCTGGGGCGCGGCGGGGCGGTCGCAACCCACGGGCCGCCATGACCGTCGGAGCGGCGGGGCCCGGTTTGACCCGGCCCATCCCATACAGGGCCGGGCGCTCTTTCCCCCCCCACTCCGACTTCAACCCCGGCTCCGCCGTGCCCGGTACCCGCCCTGTCCCGGCTGCTGCTCGGCGGGCGGAAGCCGCAGTGCGATCGCTGCTCCGCCGCCGCCGCCTCCCCCGCGCCCCTCTCGGCAGCGGCGGGAGGGGCCCCGCCGCCAGCCAGGAAATTCCGCATTGGTTCCCCTGACGGCGGGCCAGGCTCCGGGGGCCGCCGCCACCGCCCCCCCGGCCGCGGGGCACTGCTGCCCCGACGGCCCCGACCGGCTCGGGGGTCTTTACCGGGTAGGCAGCCCCGGGGAACCGGCGAAAGCTTTCCCAAGCTTCTCACTTACTGCGAAGTCCTGGCTTCCAGTTCAGCCCGGGGGTCCAGTAGCTCCCAGGTGCCCGGGAATCCCGGGAGTCCAGTGGCCCCGGGGTCCGGCAGCACCGGGGATGCAGCAGCTCCAGGGGCCCGACGGACCCGGGTGTCCAAGAACCAAAGGTTTGTGTGTCCAAGAGCCGAAGGTTTGTCTCTCCGAGGTTTGGCTGTCCCAAGGGTCTGGCAGCCTCAGGTGTCCAAGGGCCCTAGGGTCTGGCTGTCCTCATGGTCTGGCAGCTCCAGGTCCCTGGGAGTTCCCGGGAGTCTGGCAGCTCCAAGTTCTGTCTGTCCTTGGGATCTGGCAGCCCCAGCTGTGCAACGGGACTGGGATGTGGCTGTCCTAGGGGTCCAGCAGCCCCAGGGGTCCAGCAGCCCCAGTACGAGCTGAGCAGGGGATCCAGCAGCTTCAGGTGCCCGAAAGCTCCAGTATCAGTCTGTCCTGGAGGTGTGATAGGGCCAGGGGTGTGACAGCCCCAGGGTCCAGCTGTCCTGATGGACTCCAGCTCCCTGGCAGCCCAGGGATCCATCTGACCCGGGATTCAGCAGCTCCCTGTGCCCAACAGCCCCAGGGACAGGCTCTCCTGGGACTCTGGCAGCCCCTGGCATGTGACCGTCTTGGGCTCCAGGTATCCTGATGGTCCAGCTGTGCTGGTGGTCTGGTTATCTACGTATGTCTGGCAGTCCTGGTTGTCCCACAGCCCCTGGAGCAGCCTCTTGGGAGCCACGCAGGAACCTGGGGGAGCCAAGTGGTGCTGGCAGCAGCAGAACCAAAGGAACACAACCCTGAACAGGAACAGAAGGGCTTCAGAGAAGCTGCTGTTTAACCCACCGTAAGGACACAGCTGGGAACTGGGGGGACACACCAGGCACCTTCAGTGGTCTCACACCTCTAGCCCAGCGTGGCAGCCCAGTCAACAAACTTCCTCAGCCTGACAGTGCATCAATATTGAATGGGCCAGGGCTTCCACGGCCATTATCCTATGCCAGATGGCTTTTCAGCTTAAAGGTCACTGCAAGAAATGGCTCAAGCTTGTCTGAGCTCCAGGGACATCCAGTAGTTGTATGGTGAAAGTATGGATGGGGGCCACGCCAACCATCTCCCATGTGGCAGCACAAATGCAGCTAACCAGCTGCATCGATCTTGTGCTGGATGCTGGCTGCATCCAAGGAGCTGTGGAAGGGTGCATGCACCCTGTGCATCTCCCATGGAGCTGGGTCTGAGGGCCCCACACCTCTGTGGGTTTTGTGTGGATGTGTAGCCTCCATCAGCATAGGCAGGAGTTGGGCAGCATCCTTCTGGAGAGGATTAGGGAGTCCTGGGTGGTGTCCTGTGCACCTTCCCACCCCTGGGATTGTTTCACTGAGCAAACTGTAAATGAGTTTGGTGGATTCTCACCAACAACATCCTTTGCTGTTTGCAGTACCTGGGGCTGGGGGGCAGGGAAGGTTTCTCTCCTGCTCAGACAAGAGATTCCCAACAGGGAAGTCCCTAGTGGTCTTACCACTTTTTTTTTTTCCCAGTTACATCCCGATAAATGTGACTGCAAGAGTCTCACCACCCTCCCAGTGCTCAGCCATGGGCAGTGGCTTGTGCAAAGTGCACAGGTGGTTCCATATCTGCAAGACTGTACCCTGCAAGTGTGCATTCTTTGCACCAGCTTTCAGAGACCATCCCAAAAGTCACCAACAACTTGCAGTTGCAACAGTCAGGGTTTGTAACATCCCTCTCTGCCAGGGCACCCCGTGGCCTTTGCATGTGTGGTGCCACAGCAGGGAGCAGCTGGGACCCTCTGTGGCATGAAGTTGGGAAGACAAAGCTGAGTGTGTTCCTCCTTCCCACTGAGTGACTCTGGCATCGGGCCACCAGCAGGGACCCAGATGGCAGTGACCATACCTGAGGTTGCCTCTTCCCCGTGCCACAGGGGCATGGGCAGGTTGAGGCTGACATCCCACTGGCAGCATCCTTGGTGCAGAGGAAAGGTCTGGTGATTTACCCACTCCAACCCATCGATTTTCAGTATAACCCACCTGAGCTTTCAAATGGACTTGTGACCATTGGGTAGCACCCCCTTTTCTGCTCTGCAGCCCTGGTGCCTTTCCCATGTCCCTGGTTCCCCTTCCACAACTGGAGGCAGCAATGGGAAGCAGCACCCCATGCCTGGCTTCCCGTCTCCACATCCCTGCCCCCCCCGCTCACTGGACCTGTCTGGCAGTGACCCCATGGCTGGGCCAGGAAGGGGAAGACTGAGGTGGCCCAGCTGCTGGGAGGTGTGAGGAGCAACCTTGGGATGTCTCTCAGCCCTGCATTGAGCTCAGCATCCCTTTCTGCTCGGGAAGGGGGTTGACTCCAAGGCAAGGTAGGAAACTGGAATGGGTGGTCTTACAGGCTCACACCACCACACCTTGCCCGAGCTGTTGCTTTGTGCAGGGATGTTACCAGGTCTCAGAGGCCAGGGCAGGGGTTGAACCACAGCAAGTGAGATAAGCTCAGATGCTGCCAGGTGGTAGCCAGAGACTGGAGAAGCTGCTGAGGATGCTGCAAGGAGGATTTAGGGTTCTCAGCAGGGCTGTCGTGCTGTCAGGGGTAGTTGCTGCCACAGCCCATGGGTATCAAGCACCCATCCCACCTCTCCCCCCTGTCCCCAGGAGGCTGTGCTCTCTGCCTTTGTGCAGAGCAGGCTGTGCCCTGCGAGCACAGTCTGATACCTTCCCCTACACCACCATTTCCAGTTCCTCTTTCAGACTTCCAGCTGGAAAATGCCCCATGAGGTGCTTGCCTCCTGCACAACCCTGTTTTGGAAAGTATCAGAGACCAAAAAGAAACCCCAGCTAGTATTTCCAAACACAAAACTAAGGAAAAAGAGGCTGTTTTGTCCAGGGTTCAGAAATCCCCACGGCTGCTTCGCTGGTCAGGACTGCACGAGGGGGTTGGGAGCAGGGTGGGAGTCGTAGGATACGAGGTGTTTGTCACCATCCTGGCAGTGCCCAGCCAGGCTCTGCACCTTGGAAGAAGCCCCTGCTCCTGGTGTGCTGGGGCTACTCCTGGCATCGGCGTGCAAGGCTGCTGAGATGGTCACTGGGACAAAACGGGCTCTTTCCCCTTGCAACTCCCCCTGCTGCTGTAGCCAGCGGTCTCGCAAGCAAAGGGGCTGCAGCACGGGCTACCAGCATAACCAGTAGACCCAACACCATTGCTTGCCTTCTCGCCCTTCGGAACAGGCAGAAAGCAGCTTCCAGCAGGAAGAGGTAAGACCAAAGGGGGTGGAGAAAGCCTGGGAGAGGGGGAAGGTTGAGTGGGGTCAAGGCACCCAGAAATAAAAGGAGTGGGTGCTGTTTTTTGGTTGAGTGTGAGTAAAGGGTGGTGGGAGATTTGGAGGGGTTGCAAAGACCTCTGCACCCCCCTGGGGCCAGTTCCCCTGCCTTGGGTAGAGAGGAGGCAGCACCCTGCACCCAGACCCTGTACACACAAGCCCTACAAACAGCAGCATGAGCACCACTAAGACAATGAAAGAAGCATTTAGGTTGGAAAAGACCTTTAAGATCAAGTCCAACCGTTCCCCCAGCACTGCCAGGGCACCACTGACCCATGTCCCTCACCACCACAGCTCCACGGGGGGCTTGGAAACCCCTCCAGGGATGGTGCAGGAGGCAGCAGCTGCTCAGGCATCCAGCAGGCCCTGGGTCCAACTGCACAAGTAGAGCCCAGGTCCTGGGGCAGGAGCATGCTCCATGTCCCTGCTGCAGCATCCTGCATGCGCTGGAGAAGCAGCTCAGTGCTGGGAGCACATCACCTCACCCACTCAAAATTCCAGGAGCCCGGCTGCTGCCTGCACCAGCACTGCTTTTAAATACCAGCAGCACTGGTCCCTGCTCCTCCAGGGCTTTTTAAGGCAGAGGGAGGCTCCTCTAGAGAAAAGGCAGTAGGTGAACAGCTCTAGAAAGCCTCAACTTCACCCCTTTGACTTGGAATTGTCTCCCTGGAAGTAAAGGGACTGACCTGGGGAAAAAAAAGAGATGCTGCCTCAGCTGCTGGACAGGGAAGGCCAGAGAGGGGTGTGGTGCTGCAGAGCCCCCAAAAAACTGCCTCCAATTTGAGGCAGGGAAAGGCTGCAGGGTGGCATGGCCTCCAAAAGCAGATCTTGGGGTGGGGAAGAGGCTCTCCCCCAGCTGCCATCCTACCTCTTCAGAGAGGAGGATGCTCTAGTGCTCCCAGCTCCCCCCAAGCCCCTCAGACAGCTCCACAGCTTCTCACTTCCCAGGCCTGAGGAAGTTTGTCCTCACTTGGACAGCCCATCTCTGGCTCCTTTCCCCAAGCCCTGGCCTCAGCTCAGGCTAAAGCATGCAGCTGGAGGGGGCCTGAGAACAGCACTACTCCCCCCCACTTTGAGACCAGGGCAGCAAACCCCACTCCCCATCACTCCAAGGCAGACACAGGAGCAAGAACAGTTATGATTTAATCACCACCATTCTCTCCAGATCCAGTGTACAGCAGAGCTGAGCCCTGGTCCAGCTCCTGGTGCTGCCACAGCCCCTGTCCATCCTTGGAGGCAGGGCAGGAATAGTGCAGGGACAGGGCCAGCCAGCTCTTCCCCTCAGCCCTCCTGCCCCTCTGGGTATGCACCTGGGGGTGAACAACTCCAGGCAGCTTTGGCCCTGGGGGGGATGAGCCTGGACCTGCCCAGCTCTGGTCCATGCAAAGCCAGGGAGGGGCAGGGTAGTGGCTGCCCTGGGACAGGCAGCAGGGACTGATCCTGCCCCTGCCCACTGACCCTCCAGCAGAGCTGGAAGAGGCCAAGTCCCAGCCTTAGCATAGGCTGGAGGAGCTTTTGGCCAAGGCCAGCTTGTCACCAAGCCACCCTAGACCTGAACCAATGGCACAAAGCAGGGGGGCAGATCTTCCTCTGCAATCTTGCAAGGGGAAAGCCCCAGAACAGTGTTCACTGAGGTGGGTGGGCTGGCAAGGGAGCCACAGGCTCACCCCTGAGACAGCCCAGGGCAGGCACAGCTCACAAGGTCCTGGGATGGCAGAGGGACATCCCTTGGGAGCAGTGCCAGCTGGGGCAACCCTCCAGCAGTGACCTCCAGAAGGTGTGGGTGGTTCAAACAGCAACAAGGACATGTCCCCTCCCAGGGCAAAGGGTGCTGGGAGGAGAAAGTGCAGCAGAACTAAGACAGGGAATGGCAACAGTGGTTCTGGGTGAAGGCACAGGAGCCCCTGGGCTAGATGCCCCAGTTGGCATTAGTGGTTGGGGGCAAAGAGGCTTCCTGCGAGGAGCCGCCTCTTGACCTCCCTCCAGAGAAGGTCCCGCTCACGGTTTGCCCTCTGCATGAAGCCCCTGTTCTCCTGGGCCCTCCGGGACAGGTAGGGCAGCACCTCCTGCACTGGCCCGTAGGGCACGTACTTGTAGACTGGGAAACCAGCCTGACCTGAAGAGAGAGAGAGAAAGAGGTCAAGGGAGTACGAGGAAGAAAAGAGAAGAAAGAAGAAAAAGGAGGGAAAAAAAAGGAACAAAAAAAAGGGAGAAAAAGGGAGGGGGGAATAAAAGAGAAAATGCCTCCCTTCCATTCCAGCTGTCTCACGTCTCTTGGGCTGTGCCGCTGGAGTGAGGGTGGGGGGACAGCAGGGTCACAATGTCCCGAGGCTGCGGTCGAGCACCAGGGAGCAGCCCCAGGCGAGGCTGAGCTGCCTGGATTGGGGGAACCGTGGTGTGTCCCTCCCCAGGCTCAGCACAGGGAGCTTGGGAATGTGCCAGGGGGAGCGGCCTGAGGTCACCAGGAGCCCTGGGAATGTTGGCAGACAGGGCCAGGCCGATTTGAGAAGCATTCAACCAGAAACATCAAGTTAACACATTTTTCCAGCATGACCGGAGGAGGTTGCAGCCAGGCGGCCAAACCCGGCTCGTGAGGGGAACTCCAGGACAGAGCAGCATCCGCACTGGACAGCTGCCCAGTCCACCTCATGCTGCTCTCCTGGCCTCGAGGTCTCTACTCCAGACACGGGTGTGGGCAGGGGTATCAGCCCCTGACCTGAGCTACTTGGACCCTTGCATGTCCCTCTCTCCAGGCCCCTGGGAGCTCTGCTGCCTGGGCCAGTGGCAGAGGAGATGACAAGGTCATCCAAGAGGTTGTTGCTACCCCAGCAGCAGAGAATCCAGGACTTGGTGTGCACCTCCCACGGAGTAAAGTGACACCCCCAGACCAGGGAGGTCCAAGATGGGTTTGCTGGCTACCAGGGTCACTCTGACCCACCAAGGAGCACCCCAACATCAGCTCGTAGGCCAAAGAAAATTCTCCCTGCCCAGCCATCCTGGTCTCATGGGGCCTTCAGAAGACAGATGTTTCTCCATCTACATCTCCTCCAAACCCCAGGCAGGGGTCACAGCGCTCCACACAGCTGGGCAAGAGGCCACAAGGCACTGTCTGCAGCCAGTCCTGCTCTCCCACCAGCCCAGAGCCTGGCTCTGTCTATCCTTCAGACTCCACAGCAGCTGCTCAAGCTGGGTCAGGAGCATGTCTGCCAAGTCCCCCTGCTCCCAGCACTCACCCAGGGGGAAGGTGATCTGGTCACACATGCCCAGCAGCTGTCCAAAGCACACCTTTTTCTCTGAGGGATGGATCCCAAGCTCTGTCATCCTGCAAGCCAAACCTCAACATTAGGGAAGAGCAGAGACAGCAGAGGACATGGAGAACACGTGTCCCACCCAAGGAGAGGGAATCACCTCCAAGGACAAGAGCATGGCAGTGATCACAGCCCAGATGGATGCTGGGACATGAGGGATTTGTTTTTTTAAAACAGCCACTGGGTTGGGGGAGGGGGGGATGAGGCCAGGTCTGCAGTCACTGTGGGCTACCATGCTGCACCCCAGCTCCAAGCCCCAGCTGGGATCTAGGATCCCACCCGGTGCACACTGGGGAGGGTCTGACCGGACACAGCACATCTCACTGCAACTCTGCTGGGCCCCTGACGTCCCTCAAGACCCCAGTCCCTGCCACGCTGCCTCCCCAGCACCCACCTGCGCAGGGTGAACTTCACTGTGTCCTCATTGTGAGATGCCACCATCACGCTGGCTTTCCGGCTGTGCTTGATCTCCTCCAGGATGTAGTCCAGGCACCTGTGGACAGTACAGGGCTGGGTGGTGAGGCCACTTGAGCTCATGCCTGGTGCGCATGGCCAGGGCCATCCCTACCTGTGGTACATCTCATTGGTCTTCTCATAGGTGGGGTTGATGGGATCCTCGTAGCCAATCTGGGCCGCCCTCGCGCGCTCCTGCTCCATGTACGCGCCACGGACCAGCTTGGTGCCAAAGTGCCAGCCCTCCCTGCGTGACAGCTCCACATCCACTGTCACGTTGTCATAAGCCTCCTGAGACCCGATAAAAGAGATGAGACAAGGTCATCGCACCAGTATCACCTCTGCCCTGCGCCTTCAGGCAGCCAACCCCTTGAGATGCACCGTTGCATCACCGTGGCTTCAGGAGCCAAGGTCTCCATCCAACTGCTTCAGCAGGTCCTTCCAACCCAAACTCCTGCCAGACCTCACCTTCAGGTAGCACTGGTAGGTGTTGAAGATGATTGCCTGATTCCTGTTGAAGCGGCGCTGCATCTCCAGGGTGAGGCGGCTGATGGCCGGCTGGAAGTAGCTCTGCTCTGCGTCCACCATCAGCCTCACACCCTTCTCTGTGGCTCTCTGGGGGGTGCAAGTGACATGCAGGTCGGGTTCATGAGGCTATTTGGTACACATCTCCCTCTCTGCAGCAGTGCTCGTGCCCAGCTTCCCCAGCACCTCCTCACCTTGGCAAGGACATCCATCCGCTGCAGCATGCGCTTCATCTGCAGATCCTCCTCCTCGGTGAAGCGTGAGAGCAGAGGCTCAAGCTGCCCAGTCTGAAAGGAAAACAGCTTGTTGCACCTGCTTGTGGCCAGCTCTGCCCACAGGAGACAAACACCCTCTTGAGGAAGCCCAACCTCAGAGCTGCTGCCCACTCTAGCTCCTCAGCACCCACTGGCCAGCGCAGTGGGCACAGGGTGCCCACCCTGCCAGTTTGGTGGATCACAGCATGGCCAGGCTCTGGCAGCATAGACACCAGGCACCACTGGAGCCACCAGCAAGCTACTGGGCAGAGCCTGGGGTCAGCAGACACACATTCTGATCCCAAAACTCCCAGTGCCCTCCCTGTGGAGCTGCTCCAGGCATAGCATAGATGGGTACCCACCTGCATGTTGGGGACAACCAGTAGCTTGGAGAGCTTGGTGCGGCTGTCAATCAGGCTGTTCCAGTCCAGCAGGTCCACAGTGCTGGGAGCAGAGAGCCAGGTCCATACTGGTGTCTTGCAAGGGAGTTTCTACCAGGTCCTGACCCTCCTCAGCAAGCAGGGTGCATGGCATGTGCTACCCTGACTTTGTCACCACCACACCCAAGCCTCCTCTATATTTGGAGACTGCATTGAGCCAGGGCTGGCCCTTAGAGACCTCCCCTTGCTGCTGTCCCACTGCACCAGGAACAGGGACAAGGTCCCCTGGCATCCCCATCCCACAGTACCCTCCAGTCCCAGGCAGCTTACCCGCTCACACCCAGGTTCTCGCCCGTGAACCAGTGCTGACTCTCTGCCTTGGTTGCGATGCCAAGGTTGGCCAGGGCCTCCTGCCACCAAAAGAGGCATCACTGTCAAGGGTCTACAGGGGTCTTACTGCTCCAGGCTTGGAGGTGTCAAATCAGGGCTGCTCTGGGACCTCTACAGCCAGCTCCAGGAGCACAGCCCCAGTGGCACAACCTCCTTCCTTGGACATCACCCGCCTCACACCTGCAGCTTCTCCACTTCCAGCTTCATTTCCAGCGCTGCCCGCCCAGCCTGGCCCTGCTCTGCAGCCATTTGGTGGAAGAACCTCCGCCACTTCACCAGCACCTCTGAGAACTGCAGCTGTGGGGACAGAGCTTGAGGTGAGACACCTGTGCTGGAGCACAGACAGCTTGGAGCCTCCTGTCATGCCAGGGCTTTGCAAGATCATACCTAGCCCAAGGCAGACCCTGACCCTACAGCAGAGCACTTTGGCCAGAAAGGGACCAAACCTAGCAGTGCAGACCCCCTCCACCCTCACACCTATAAACTTCTGAGCAATTCTGCATCCCCACGACATATGGCAGGGTCTCCAGGGTGGTCTTGGGCACATAGCTGACAGCCTGTTGTGCCCACTCCTCTCAGTCATTAGTAGAGGTGCCCTTGCAGCAACCCTGGCACCCCAGAGCCCCTGCAGATGCATCATCCATAGCCCCATCTGACCCACATCACCCTGGTCACAGCCCTGGCACTCACCAGGAACTGAGGTCTTCCCAGTGCTGTCAGCTTGATGGCCGAGAAGCCGTTCTCTGAGCTACCACCTGGATGGAACCACAAAGACAGGTGAGGTCCTCGAGCAGAAGGGAGGTACCTGACATATGGTGGTGGGCTGAAGTCCCCAAGCACAGTGGGGGTGCTCAGGACACATAAAGCACTTACCCGAGGCATCGATGCAGCGTAGGAAAGTCTCCATGTGCTGGTCACACTTGGCCTCATCAGCATAGAAATAGGTGCGGGCACTGGTGACCCCATCACGGCGATCCCCAAATCCTGGATGGGCTCGGTATTGCTTCTCCCTTTGTTCTGCTCCTATGGTGGAAGAGGATGAAGATGGGCCACAGGGTCCTGCCAAGCTCCTGCAAGCCTCCCCAGTAGCTTCTGCTGTGGGCACAGAGGAGAGGAGCTCCGGCTTGAACCTCAGAAGAGCCCCCAGGGTCTGCAACACACCCTGCCTGCTCTGTTGCCTGAGCAGAGGCTGAGCCTTTGC
Source organism: Megaceryle maxima (assembly GCA_024605025.1). Classification (NCBI taxonomy): domain Eukaryota; kingdom Metazoa; phylum Chordata; class Aves; order Coraciiformes; family Cerylidae; genus Megaceryle; species Megaceryle maxima. The sequence goes on along the minus strand of JANHGN010012260.1, from coordinate 4,810 downwards.
TGAGGAGCAGGGTTGGCCAAGCACCAAGATGTTCCTCATCCAGCTTGTGCTTTGAGGCTGTGGGAGCTGGATCCTTCCCCCAAGCCAGGCCCACAGTGCCCAAATCAGCTGGACCTTCAGGCTCTCTCCTGTCAGCAGGAGAGATTGGGTCACTCACCTCCCATCTCCTTCTCGGCTGCAGAGGTGCAGGAGCTAAGAAGAGAAACAGGGAAGATAAGGGCCAGGTCAGCAACCCCCTGCAACCCTACGCTGGTAGCCAAGGCAGTTCTGAGGCTCCTTTGCCTCTAGCCTGGTGCTGGACCCTGACTCTACCCTCACCATCCCAACGCCAATGGATCAAATGCTGCTCAGCGCAAGCTCTGCTGCCAGGTCAGATGCCCCAAACCTACTTGTGGAAAGCAATGGGGTTTCAACATTCAGGCAAGTGTTACCTGAAGGCCCCGAGGCAGCACAGAGAAGATGCTCTGTCCAAAGCTGGTCTCAAACAGCCCACCCCATGGCACAGACAGTCAATCCTCACAGGGATAGGTGCTTTGTCTCCAACCACAACAGCCCACGGTCCTCACTGTGGTGGCACTAAGCTTTAATCCAACACCTCCCCACTTTGCAGGCACCAGGAGCCAGATCATGAAGCAAAGGAGCTCCTCTAGAGCCAGGCCATACCAAGCTGTGGGATGCTCTGCTGCCCTGTGCTTCTCTGTGCCTTGGCATTAGCCAACAACTTACAAATAAGTTCTCAGCTTCAACTCCAGCTGACCTCAGATGTAATTTCAAGCCCAAGCTCTTTGCCACAGAGATAACAGGGCTCTGACAGCCCCCGGGGGATGCTGGCCAAGTCACAAGACCCTCCTTAAGCTTACGCAGCTAAGCCTTCTTGATGACACCCTAAACCCAGCCCACAGACCTGGGGTCCAAGCCAGGAACACTGGCAGCCCCTGGAGAGCAGCCCCAAGTGACATCAGAGCCAACTCCTCCAGGAGATACCTGCCTTGGAGGCACTGTCCCAGAACTGGCCATGCCCAACAGTAGGGAAGCACCCTGAGAGGCAAGCAGCAAACTCCCTGTCCAGAGCCAGAGGACTCACGCAAGGGAGGAGAGAGGCACATGGCATGGTCCCAGAACATGTTCTCCCACATGGAAACCCTGTGACAGGGATTAGAGGCTGCTGGAAACATAAACAAGTGGAGACAAGCCCTTGCTTCCTGCTCTCTGGAGTCAGGAACAGCCCCACATTGCTCAAGCACAGCAAAGCCTGGCGTGAACCGGAGCAGGAGCAGCTGGAGCTCAAGGGGAACAACAGGCACCACATCTAGGAGGGTCTGCTCCATGATTTTGCTACCCTGAGGACATGTCAAGAGCTTTCTGCCCCTGAATACAGGTGGTGGAGGAAAGGAAAGAAGAGACATACACCCAGGGATGGGATGCAACAGCAAAGCAGATGGTACATGGAAGGTCCCCTTGGATCAGGTGGCGTGGCACAGGGGAAGGCTTCAGCTGGACACGCTGCTGCAACTCTTGAGGACATGTGAGAGATGGATCCTGTGGGCAGGAGAGCTCAGAATCCCAAAGCATGCCTTGCATCCAACACCTGAGATGCTGGGACAAGTGGCAGGGAGCAAAGTCTCCTGGGGTGAAGGCACCCAACTCAATCAGCAAACACACCCTTGAATTTGAAGTGTTTTGAGTTCCCAAAGACAAACACACCCTTCCAGCACATTCCTGCTGCATGACTGCTCCAAGCTCTTCCCCAAGGGGGGCACACTCAAAGCAGTGCCATGGTCCTCTCTTTATTGTTCTGCTTCAAGAAAAACAAAGGAAGCTCCTTCCAGCTGAAGAAACAGCTCTTCCTGGATGTCATCTGCTTTGTTTGCAATATTAGTCTTGGCCAGAAGAGCCCTTCTCACACCAGCTAAGCACCACTTAACCCAGCTCATACCTGGGCATCCTTTCTGCATACCCAGAGAAGAACACTTCTCCAGGCACTACCCAGCCACTTCTGGAAGGCTGTAACCACAAAGGAGCCACCTTCAAGGCACACTCAGGACCTAGGAGCTCTCACTCACCCAGAGCAGGCTCTCCAAGGTTATGAAGACTCAATGCAGCCTGCTGGATTGCTGGGCAGGGTAATCCAGCTGACACAGCACACTGAGGCTTTCAGGAAGGGTTGTTAGTTGTTTTTTTTTATCAGGCTCAAATGAAAACATCTGAGAAGCACAAAGGTCCCCCTGTCAGAAATAAGTAGGCAATAATCCATCCTGGAAGTTACCAGAAGGGTGCCATGAGCACAGTATATTTGCTTCACTTGTCAGTGAATGGGTCCGGCAAAGGGAAAAAAACCAGGGAGAAGTCATCCTTGGATTACCACATCCAAGGAGAAAACTCATGGTCACATAAAGCCCAGACCAGAGCTACAGGTGATGCTTAAAACCCTGCAGGTAGTAGTAAAGCAAAGCTCTTGGCAAAAGATAGTCCCTTAAGCCTGTCCCATTCATAAGTTGCCAGGGTGCACCAGCCCAGAAACATCACAGGACCTCTTTGCACAGCTCTGAGCTGAAAAAACACCCTGTGGATCCCAGGGACCCACAGCACTTGCAGGCAGAGCCCCCGGCATGGGTGGCAGCAGTTACTGGGAGCAGAAGGGGAGATGCCAGCTCTGGGAGGTTGATTGGCCAGGCTGAATCATAATCCCATGCTGAGGCAGATATCAAGTGTCCACCCAAGAAATCTCTAGACAAAGCAAAGTCCACATGCTGCATGGCAGAGCTGTTCAGTGTCTGTCAGTGCTTGGGGATAGGATTGTCCTCCTCATGTTAGCACAACCCCAAACCATCTCCTGGCTTGGGGTGCCCATGAGCCAACAATAGCCCTAGGGGGACCACAACCACCTCCACTATGAGTGGCATGGAGGGGGTGAAGTGTCCTTGTTTCACCCATGGAGAACAGAAGCCCCCATCTCAGACACAGCGCTGCCTCTCCACACCTCACCCAGGGCTGCACCCATCCTGAAGCCCCCTGGGAGCAGAGCAGCACTCGGGCTCTGCTGCCTGCAGGACACCTTTTTCCAGCCATGTCACCATGACCTGGCAGCAACCTTCAGCACAGACAAATTCCTGGGACAGGCTGGCAGAGCTCTGGATGTCAGCCCAAGCAGGGCAGAGCCTGCACTGGGCAGCATAAACCGGTGTCTGGCCACCTTGCATTGCTGTTCCCAACCAGAAAGAGTGGCCAGGGCCCATTGCCGGGGAGGAAGGGGCACTTCCTGCTGTGTCTCCAGCTTGCCGCAGAAGAGCAGGCTGCACTGGTAAGCCCAGCATGGTTCTGTCTGCAGAAGACAACAGCAGATGGCACCAGGAGGCAAAAAAAACTCGCTGGCTGCATCTGGTTCCTCCCTCTGCCTCCCGGCTGGCACGAGAAGGAAGGACACAGCTCTGGAGTGCAGCAGCAATGAGCCTGGACCACTCGCTCCTCTCAACCACACAGGCCAGCTCAGAACCACCCCTGGCAGAAGCATCTGTAATTTGGGGTTTTGCCCCTGAACAGAGCTAAGGAAGACCCAGAGCACAGCCCTTCCAATGCCACCCAAACCTCCCCTGGGCTTTGTCCCCACTCCATGACATCCCTGGGTGACCTCCAGGATGGCATTCCCCCCCCCCCCTCCATTTGTGGGAGCAAATACTACTGGGGCTTGAGCAGGGTGGCATCAGGAGGGAACAAGGTCCAGTGCATGAATTTTCTGAGCTCTCTTGAATGGGAATGATGAAGGCAGGAGAGGCAGAGTTCTTCTAGCAACAAATCCCAGATGTGCAACCCCCCAAACCTGCTCCAGGGAGGATCAGCACAGCCCAGAGAGCTGCACCACCCACCCCTGTGTGAGCAGGCAGGACATGGGTGTAGCAGAGCCTGCCTGCAGAAGCCCTTGATGATCAGTCACAGGAAAGCCCTCAGCACTGGCAGACTCAGACCAAGGATGTCAGCCCAGCAGCACCAGCACTGCCAGCTCAGCCCCACAGGGATGCTGACCAGTGTGCCCAGACCATGGCTGTGCACCCAGGGAAGAAACCAGCCACTCCAGAAAACACCACTGCTCTGCACCTTCAAATGAGCCATCCCCCAGCACAGGCTGCAGCAAGATATTTTGAAACTTTTATATAAAAAAAAATTAAAATAATCAAGTTCACAGTTCAGTCTGCAAGGGGCTGGGATGGGCATAGCCCTGCGACCTCCCCCCCCCCCCAGCACTGCCTTCTTGACCTGCCTGGGGACCTTTGCACCAATGGGAATTTACAACAGTAGCAGCAAGGGGTGAGTAGGGGGTCCCTGATAAGCAGCACCCAGCCGGGGAACTGAGATAAGACTCCTGGCAGCAGCTGGGAGGAGTCCTGCAGCAGCACCTGCATCACCACACTGACCCGAAACCCCACTTGCAAATTCCACCCCCCAAGCCATTTCTGCTGTATTTTTAACACTGAGAGAAGTGCATGGCAGCTGGATGGGGTGCATGGCCTGCAAACAGGGGCACAGGGCTGTCACAGCCTTGTGCTGCATCCCCAGTACACACCCTCTGGCAGGGCCACCCTTGTCCCGGGTGGGGGGGGGGTGACACACACTGGCAGCCCCAGTGGCTGTGGGGTGCCTGCCAGCAGCCCATCAATTGGGTGAGTGAAGCCACCCAAAACTGGAGCCCAAATAATGGAAAATTACCAGCCACTTTGGGCCAGCGCCTGCCCTTGGCAGAGGGCGGGAGGCAGGGAAGGCTGCCCGGAATGGGGGTGACAGTGCAGGAAGGGGGTGCGGCTGGTGGGGAAGGGGG
>JANHGN010012258.1:6479-49170 GCA_024605025.1 Megaceryle maxima | reverse complement strand
TTATTTCATTTATATGAATTTCTGTTTTGTGTTCTTGTGAAAAAAAAAAACAACAAACCAAACCCCCAGAAACCAAATGCCTGGGGACAAGCAAATGAAATACCATTCAGGAAAATTGAACTGCCTCTTTTTGTTATGCTTGCCTCCTATCGCAAGCTATTTAGTAGAATCCAGTCAGGACTGCACTGGCCATTTCCTGCTATTGGTATGATTTTTTTTCTTGCCTATAGCCTTCTGCCAGAGGAAAAGTGCCTCCAAGAGAAAGTGTCTCACTAAATATTTGTATATGTTCAGTTTACTGTGCATAAATTACACTCAGACAAATGCCACACTTGCTCAAGGAGGCCAATTTAAAATTTCCTCATTTTACTTCCTATTCCCAAGGCAACAGTAATGCTGATGCTATATCACAGTTCGCTGTGCTGCATACAGTCCCTTAAAAATATTAATTTAAAATTGGCAGAAATGAAATGATTAATACAGTATTGAGTGCAAAGAAGTTTGCAAGTAGAGAGTTGCCAAGCAATTGGTGCCACACCTTATCAATGGTCAGCTCTCCAACAGATTCATTTGATGCCTCATATACATAAACTACCTCATACATTCTTAAACAAGATTTATTAATGTATATTCTTCAGACAGAAGGATACTGAGGATAAAGTATGTGATCATCAAAAGAAATAATTTGTCCCTATGATGGAATTTATCATGTAAGCATATAATCACTGGTATTCTGTCTACATGACTGCACATTGAGAGTTCATTAGCTTTTTAAGTAATACTCTTCTATTCATAAACCCATGAAAGAATTCAATACAAATACAGCTTGTCTATAAGTCTAAGCCATCTGTAACCCATCTTGAATTTAAAAGTCACGTTTGTATTCTCGTGTGATACTGTTGAGACAGCCTATGCAAACCATTTTAGAGCAGCCTTAGGAATGTGCCTTAACTATGTGATAACGATTAAAGAATATAATCCAAAGTAGCTGCTGCATTACAAACCACAGTAATTTCTGGCAACTGCTTTATTGCTGTTTATATACAAACACTGTTAGTTTTAAACATACTCTTTCTTTAGAAGAAAGCAGTAAAAATAAAAAATAAGAAAAAGAAACATTAGATCAAAGACTTTTAAAATTTCACATCCAGTCTAGGGCAACCGTGAAAGCCTCAGCCAGCTTTAAAGCATTGAACTAGGAAGCATCATCTTTTACCCTGCTGAAAGTTACATTTGAGGACATGGATTTGAAGGAAATTTTCAAGGCCATTTTCTCTGAGAAGCTAAACCCTTCCTGAAATAATTTGATTGACATGCAGAGACTGAGAATATAGATTGCAGACAAGTCTTACAGAATACATTTTTGCCCCTAGCAGACACAGACCTCACTATGGACTTATCAGGATTACCAGACTAATTTAGCTGGCAATCTATATTTTTTTATACAGGTGCTTATCAGTATGGCATAAGAATATTATCACTTACTACAGTTCGGGTATTAACAGCTAGCAGCTCTTTAGAATATATTTTTCTAATACCAGGTTGGGGGTTAGTTAAGTAAAGACCAACAGTATAATTTGTAGCACAAATTTATCAACTATAAATTTGCCAGTAAGTTTCCTTGAATCAATTTTCCAGAGATGGCAATTTTTCTCCACAGTTTCTCCTCTTTCTACCCTTTATCTGATATGCTCACAGTGATTAATATAAAGTTTCACACAACAGATATGTAGAGCTAAAACAAAGTTAACAGTAGATTTCTTAGTGCATAATTCAGCCAAGTTTAAGCATTTTCTTGTGGAATCATTAATGATCAATGCTGCTATTGATGTATTGATATTAATTTCTATACAGCATGTCATGAGTTTCTTTGCAAAACAGGGAGAGATTAATTTCAATTTATGAGACTTTCTCAAAGTACAATGCATCTTGTAGCCATGTGACTCCTACTATTGATACTTGTTGGTGACACTCAGCTGAGTTCTTACAAATTATGGTAAGAGACCCAATGTCTGCTTCCTTATTTCATTTTTTCATAACTGCAGCTCCATTGGTTTCCACCATCAATGGCACAGCACTTCTTTATACACATATATACATGTATATTCATAGATGTGAACAAGCGAAAATTCTCTCCAGCATGAAGGTAGCATATTTTGGTCTGACTACTTTTCTTATTTATTAAAATGAGTTGACTAATATTCCATTGGCGCTGCATTTGATTATGAATCAAAAGTCTCACTTCAAAAACATAGTGTCTGCCCATTAGACACATTTTAGGGCTTTAATGTGAAAGTCAGCAATTTACCAGATGTCTTAAAATCATACATGAATTTTCAGCCAGTATACGTGTCTCAGAATCAAGCAAATCCACTACACTAGCAAGGGAAAAAAAACCTTCACTCTTTAAAATGCCTCCTATTGTGCTATAGTGGTGTTCTGGAAGAGTACTGCACTAGCTGTGACAGAATAATAAGACTATTTATATCTTTAGTGCTTGATAACTCATAAAACTAAGTTATATCTAAGTAATTTGGGGGGCATTAAAGCTTTTCAGTGTCTGCAGAATAAAAGTATGCTAATAAGCTAAACAATTTTTTTTTGTATATATAAATGAATGTTATCTTTCAAACCAGAACCAAATTCCCTAGCTAAACCTCTGAATATAATTTCCTGAGCTTGTGTGAAGTAGTCCGTTATGTATGATTATTATTTTAGCAGCTCTGCTAAAAAAAGTAAATCTTTTACATTCATTAAAAACTAATAGTTGCCTTTTAATCACATTAGTGTAAATATATTTATCTCTACCACAAGAAATCAGGCTATGCTTTGCTGACTTTCGTTATCAGAACATAGCGTCATTTGTCTTTTTTTTTTTCATATGAAGTTTTGTTTACTTGGTTATATTTTAAAAATCAAAGCTAAGTACAATGGTAAAATGTAGAATTAAACTCCATGTACCCAGGAATCTACAACAAGCAAAACTCTTTTTTTTTTTTTTTTTTTTTTTAGGAAGGAAAAAGGTTATTCTCAGAAAATACGTGAGTTATGACCCAAATGTTCATTAGATTCAACCAACATGGTCTCCAGATTTTGGACGAATTTTTTCTTGACTTCTACCTTCCTATGCTACACATTTTGCAACACGCCCAAAGCAGTAAAATACATCAATGCTTCAAGAACATCAGGAATGGGTTTAATACTTCTCTATGAAACTTGAAAATAAAGCACACATGGATCACAATCTACTGTCAACTACAGCAAGTATTTCACATATGCAGAAAAAGAAAATACATAACAAAGCAATTGGTAAAGGAGTTTACCTATATGAAAGAGTAAGCTTGAATAAAAATATATATTTTGATATTTTGATCCTTGGACACTAGGTAGGGCAAGTTACTGCTGTAACTCCCTGAGCTGCATTTGAAACTTCGGCATCCCAGACATTCAGGAGGAGTTTTTTCTTTAGATATTATCACTTACAAAAACTGAAACATGACCACTTTATCACATCCATATAGACTTTCTAAAAAAAATTTAAAAAGACACAAAATTCTGCCATGTTACTTAGGTCTGAAGTATGTGAACAGACCTACTGTGTGGTGCCCCTCAGGATTAAAAGACAAAAGGCAAGGTGAGTAATAGCATCAGAAACTGGACCCTTGGGTTAGAAATATCAGTGTTTCATATGGATGTATACAGGTATGCAACTAACAAAACTAACAAAGTTAAAACTTCTAGTTAATGCCAATTTTTATGCCTGGTTTATTTATACCCTGCATGATTTCTATGACAATCTATGGACACGGTAGTGACTGTAGAATTAAGAGAACAGTTGTACAATCAATACTCTTATTGATTTTAGAAGACTGATAGCAGTCTTGGAAAGCTGACAAGGGGGAAGCCACAGAACCCAGAGAAATGGACTAATGAAACACGGTAATAAACTGAGAGAAGTCAGTGAGAGGGAAGTGCCATGAATCCTTTGATCAGCGCCATGAGACAAGTAACAAGTGCCAAAAGGTGAGGGTAGGGGGACTCCTATCCCAAATTAAATTGATAGAAAATTCTCACTGCTGCTCAAATCAGCCTGGGACAAGGCGAGCACCTGTCTTTTTTTTTTTTTTTTTACATGTTGTGTAAACAACTAGCTTCAGGCTCTCACTGTGAGGTTTAGCATCCTACACAGGAGTGTCTGCCAGCTGAACTGCCCTTGGCCTAGAGGCAAAGATTTACAGCTTTTTCCCAAATCAAGACTGTTAACTTCTGCTTTGCCCAAATTCACTGAATATGCTCTTTTAAACTATAAAACTTGATTAGTGTGAAAACTGAGTGCTGCTCAGCTGACAAATACAAGGTGTATTAACTGGTTCTACTGTTTGCTGAGAAGCAGAGTGCTGTGGAAAGACAAACCCCCAAAAGCCTGCAAATGAGTCTGAAAGTCTCAGGAACTGTATTATGCTACCCATCAGGCTGCAAGAATTAGTTTGAAGATGAATTTATCAAGCCTTGAGGAAAGTTTCTCCTACCAGGTGTAGCTCCATCCCTTTGATAACTTTAAAATGACTCAGACATGCCACGTAAAAAAACCCAAACAAACAATCTTCCAATAAGAGGATCTGTAACAATGTTACTTTACTTTCTTAGCGCTGGGAAGAGATACAGGATTTGCTACAGTTCCTTCCCAAATATAAACATACTGTATTTCTTGTCCCACCTAAGCTGTCCTTATGTCCCCTGTTGCTCCTCCCTAAATGATACATTAGAGATAATGCGCTGGACATGCTGTGCTTTAACTTTACCTCTAGCTTTGATGAGTGCAGAAAAGAATCTACAGTGACTCAAGGCATGATGAAAGGGACTTGAATAACCCTCTGTTGTGGGTTGGGGGTTGTGGTCAGTTCATCACAGGTTGTCTTTGCTAGTCCTTCCTCCCTTGGGAAAGTACTTCTCACACTCTTCCCCTGCTCCAAACTGGGGTCTCTCCCACAGGAGACAGCCTTCCAAAACTTCTCCAAGGTGGAAAAGCTACATTTCATTACAAACTGTTCCATCATGAGCCCCTTCCATGGGGTGCAGTTCTTCAGGAGTATACTGTTCCAATGTAGGTCCCCCATGGGGTTGCAAGTCCCGCCAGCAAACCTGCTCCAGCCAGAGCTCCCCTCCCCATGGGTCCATAGGTTCTGCCAGGAGCCTGCTCTAGCATGGGCTTCCCATGGGATCACAGCCTCCTTTGAGTGCATGCACCTACTCTGACATGGGGCCCTCCATAGGCTGCAGATAGATATCTGCTCCACCATTAACCTCCATGGGCTGCAGCGGGACAGCCTTGGTCCTCACCACAGGCTGCAGAGGAATGTTTGCTCTGACAACTGGAGTACCTCTTCCCCTTTCTTCTTCACTAACCTTGGTGTCTAGAGAGTTGTTGCTCTCGTATGCATTCCCTTCTTTCTCCCTGTCTGCCATTTTTGCAGCATTTTTTTCCCAACTTCAATATGTTATCACAGAGGTGCTACCACCATCACTGATGAGCTCGGCTTTGGACAGCTGTGGGTCCATCTTGTAGCCAGCTGGCATTGGCTCTATTGAATATAGGGGAAGCTTCTAGCATCTCCTCACAGAAAGCCACCTCTGTAGCACCCTCATTACCAAAACCTTGCCACACATACCTAATACAACCTCTCATTTTCAGGTTTGTAGATAGACACTTCGTAGAGGAGAAATTGCTACTTCCAGACAACAGCACCGAGAACCTCAGGTGCAAACTGACTTTCAGCAAGTCAAATGATTGATTTTTATTTTCTTTTCCCCCCGAATTCCCATCTTCACAAAAGGCCAAAGGACATTTAAATCTTGTTACTACTCATTATTTTCAGGTCTGATCATTTGGTTCGTATGAGGACATTTTTCTGTTTTACACACTGAATCATCTAAGAGGACAACCACCCAGTTTGAGATTCATTTAGGTTAATCTTAGGGATGCAGAATTTTAGATGTGCATTTCTCTAATGTTAGCTGAATACAGTATTTCCACAGGACAGTCAAAGCATCCCTAGGGCTTTAACTATCATTAAGTATAATGAAGAAAGGAAAAAAAAAAAAAAATTCAACAAGCAGATATCATTACAAGTCTTACATAAATTACTCCCTATATTAGCTCATTAGGAGGAAATTTTTATATATATATATATCTGTTTTAATTTAGACCATTAAATAGTAATCATTATGTGTGGTCTGGGACTCAGACAGTTAAGTAGATATCAAAAGCTGTTTATAGCTTGCTTTACATTTGATTCCTCTTCTTTCCTTAACTTGTTACCTGCCTTTGGACATCTATTGAATTTTTCTTAATGTTAAAATCAGAAACAAAAGTTTGCCTATATTTGGTGCGTTTTAACAAAACTGCAACTTGCTCTTTTCTATCAAACTATTAAGTATTAGGATCAGCAACTATCATCTGTACAAAAGAAACACTAAATCATCAAGGACATTTTAAGATTCTGTGGAAGTAATTTTAAAGAGAAGAAAAAATACTTTGGTAGTCTCAAATTTATGGTGATCCTGAGCCTATTTTAACAAAGAACAACAGGAAGGTACCTGTGAATTTAAATGGGAATAGGACAGGGCTTCAGGGAAGATTCTGAATTCTGTGTATTTTTTATATTGAAGACCATGTGAAGGTATCAATTTTTGTAGTAAAATATACATATTATGCTTTCAAATAGCATTACATATCATATGCACATATACTGATGAAACAATAAAAAAGTTATTAATGCAAAAGTGAATGGACTTCTATCTCAAAATGTAGACAAAATTAAATCTCCACTCCTAGCAGTGACTCAGCCCAAGGACATTTTACCATCTGCATTTTGTAAACAGATTATGTTTGCACTATAAAACTTGGTTTTAAAAAGTCATGAAAAGCTTACAGGACTTGAATTATGCTAAACCATGGATTTGGAACAAAGTTTCTTCATTATCCTATTTCCAAGTTCCAGATAAAATAATATTTGAAATACAGCTTGTATAATTGCTAAATAATGATTTAGATTCCTTATTCAAAGAAATCCTGACAGTAATCTAAGTTCAGCACGCTTGTAACACTGAAGCCTTCCAGGTCAAGGCCTGGAATAAGGATTTCTTTGGTTGACATAACAGTACTTAATAAAATAAATGGGCAACCCTAAACAGAAAGTATTCCCTAAGCTCTTCATCCTGCTTAGGTATGCATCCTCATCCATTCTCAGGATGACAGCATCCTGACTCCTATGCCTCCTGTGACAGGAATTTATCCAACATTTCCAAAACATACTCAAAAAAAATGTATTCCTAAATTACCATATTATTGTTTTCTCCTATACATTTCCCTCCACTTCCACATTTGTGATAAACTTGGCATTGCTAGAAATTTCATTTTACTATATTTATATATTAAAAATAAATTCAATTCAGTGATAAAGAAATATTCTGAAATTCTATTTTCATCCTGTACATGTGTTAATTTTTATTTTACACAAGTCCTGCAGATAAGGAAGCATTGTGTTGTATTTTATGAAGAACCATATTTATCCCATGGACTTTCATAAAATAAGTATAGAAAGCTAAAAACCTGGACAATTTGAAAGGCTTGTCCCTTTCTAATATTCTGCTTTGGAAGAAGTCACCGTATTTCTAGAGCATAGTGATTTACTCCTTTTGCTAGGATTAAGAGTTTATTTTCCAGACAATATGACATGAGTGAGAGAAACCCTTTCAAAATGATGAAAAAAAAAAAAAAAATTTTTATAAGCACTGCAAATACCTTTAAAAACATCAAAACACATGACTATTCAAGTTAAAAAAACATTCTGACACTTTCTGAACAAAATATTTAGCTTTTCCATTATGAAACAAGTAGAATGGCTTTCCAAGAATTTTTAAAGACAATTCTTCTAAATTAACCTTCTCACTCTGTTGTTATTTTCTGTTTCAGTGATTGAAACTAATGCCAAGAAATCCTTTAGATGAGACAGTGTGCTCTAGTTTTCTTGTAGGTTTTCAAGTACATATCTTGTATGACTAAGGATCATGACTTTTGTTCTGAAATGGCCTCAGTGAAGTATCGAGACCATTGTAAAAAATTTTATTCATTGTGATGAAAAGTATGCTTATGTTCTACGCTTGTAAAAGTATCAACTGCCATCAAATTTCAGTAAACCCCAGGCTGTAGGAATTTTAGGGAATGTCTGTTGGAAGTATTTCACATTTCCTACTCTGGGGTAGCAGCTCTGTCAACTATTGTCCAGCTAAATTAGAGATTGAATGGCAGTCCATATGCAGGATTTTCAGAATCAGGAACCACCACCAGACCCTCTCCTTACTATCAGAACTCAATGCAGGAGCCAGAAAGGAACTGCCTGAATCATTCTTGTGTCTCTGCAGTTCTCAATATTCTGTCAGGGCTCTTAAGGAAATGTAATTCTAAGTATAAAACCCACTAAAATTAACTTGTATGATCTTCAAGGATTTTCAGATCTGGAGCTCAACCTCTCATGTGGCTCAGACAGCAAACAGTGAGACAATGGCACCAGCAATGGTAAACCCCATGCCAAAGCACTCCTAAAATCCAGAATGTAGTTAGTGACCTACTGTGCCACTTAAATCCTAACAAGTCTATGGGTCTGGATGGGATTCATCCTAGGGTGCTTAGGGAGTTGGAACAAGAGTTGGCTAAGCTGCTTTCCATCATTTATCACCAATCCTGGCTAACTGGGGAGGTCCCAGATGACTGGAGGTTGGCCAGTGTGACACCCATCCACAAGAAGGGATGGAAGGAGGATCCAGAAAAGTATAGGCCTGTCAGCCTGACCTCAGTGCCTGGCAAGGTTGTGAAGCAGATCATCCTGAGTGCCATCAATCGGCACGTACAAGACAAACAGGGGCTCAGGCCCAGCCAACACGGCTTTAGGAAAGGATGGTCCTGCCTAATCAATTTGATTTCATTTTATGGCTGGGTGATCTGTCTGGTAGACAAGGGGAAGGCTGTTGATGTGATCTACCTAGACTTCAGCAAAGCCTTTGTCAAAGTCTCCCACAGCATCCTCCTGGAAAAGCTGGCAGCCCATGGCTTGGACAGGTGGGTTAAAATCTGTCTGGATGACTGGGCACAGAGAGTGGATGTGAATAGTATCACACCCAGTTGGTGTCTCGTGACCAGTGGTGTCCCCCAGAGATCAGTAGTGGCCCCATTTGTATTCAGCATCTTTATTGATGACCTGGATGAAGGGATCAAGTGCACCATTAGTAAATTTGCAGATGACACTAAGTTGGGGGCAAGTGTCAATCTGCTGGCGGGGCAGGAGATGCTTCAGAGGGACCCGGACAGGCTAAGTCGATGGGCTGAGGCCAATAATATGAGGTTTAACAAGACCAAGTGTAGGATCCTACACTTTGGCCACAGTAACCCCCCGCAGCACTACAGACTAGGGGATGAGTGGCTGGAGAGCAGCCTGGCAGAGAGGAACCTGGGAGTGTTGGTTGATTACTGGTTGAACATGAGTCAGCAGTGTGCCCAGGTAGAATGGAAGTCCAATGGCATCTTGGCTTGTATCAGGAATAGTGTGGTCAGAAGGTCAAGGGATGTAATTCTCCCCCTGTACTTGGCACTGGTAAGGCTTGAGTACTGTGTGCAGTTCTGGGCCACTCACTTCCAGAAGGATATTGAGGTGCTGGAGCAGGTCCATAGGAGAGCGACGAGGCTGATGAAGGGACTGGAGGGAAAGTCTTATGAGGAGAGGCTGAGGGAGCTGGGGTTGTTCAGCCTGGAGGAGACTCAGGGGGGACCTTATCACCCTCTACAGCTACCTGAAAGGAAGTTGTAGTCAGGTGGAGGTCAGGCTCTTCTCCCAGGCAACTAGTGACAGGATGAGAGGGCATGGCCTGAAGCTGTGCCAGGGGAGGTTTAGGTTGGATATGAGGAAGGACTTCCTCATGGAAAGGATGATTAGATACTGGAATGGAGTGCCCAGGGAGGTGGTAGAGTCGCCATCCCTGGAAGTGTTTAAGGAAAGATTAGATGTGGCGCTTAGTGACATGGTCTATTAAGACTTTATTGTGGCCTTTCAGTACTTAAAGGGGCCTGTCAGAAAACTGTGGACAGACTTTTTAGCAGGGCCTGTTGTGATAAGATAAGGGGTAATGCTTTTAAATAAAAAGAGGGAGATTTAGACTAGAGAGAAGGAAGACATTTTTTACACTGAGGGTTGTGAGACCCTGGCCAGATTGCCCAGAAAGGTGGTATAGGTCCCTTCCAACCCAAACCATTCTGTGATTCTGTGATTAAATAACACATGGAGTAATCTATAATAGATTTTTCAAGATTTTTTTATCCAGAAAAGAGAATTGTATGTTTTAAATTATGAACATTAGCTGCCAATCCTTTTCTCGTGAGTCTTTTACTTTGCCTAAACAATCAAGGGTGGCATAACCATGTTATATTCTCACTGTATAAATGGCAGTGGTGAGAAATGAAAGTCAAAGCACAGTGAAGACAGTGATGTAAACATCTGTTTAGAAGATTCAATTACCGCTTCCATATAGAACTCTATTCACTACCCTTTTCTGACACTGTTTCCTATTGTTGCAGCTCAAAATTTATGGGAAGCTTTCACTTTTCAGTAAATGGATCAAAACCGGTAGACATCCTGCCACTTAAAAAAGCATGCAGTCAAAGGCAATGTTTAAGCAACAGACACTTTCAAATAAATAATGCAAAGCACTCAAAGCTACCAGTGTAGTTGGCAGAGGCAACATAGAATTTATATAACCTGTCCAGCTTGACTCAGCAAAAATCTTAGACTCATATGCAGTACAGACAAGTAAAGCACCAAGGAACTAGTCATACTTCATGAAAGTTATTCTTATGGAAATAAATATAATACTTTGCAATATTTATTACTTTGGTAGTTATATACTATACCCAATTAAACAATGAAAGCAAAATAAAGTTAACATTGAATTACTTAAGCTCATGGCAATGATTATTTAAGCTGGTATCACTGCCTCTCTCAAGATTGCTTACTTAGCCAAACCACAAGAACTTTCTAAATTGAACCAAAGCATGGTATACATTATCACTTTTATAATAAAAATGATGTAGTAACTTTCATGTATTGCAGTGGTTACCAATACAAGCTTAGTCATTTTTACGAAATACAGCAGACCCTGTTTGATTAGTACTTCACATGCTATTCCTAACAGAACAGTAGGATATACACTTAGTGTGGAAACCACTCACTCTTACCATTTTACCTGTAAATACTTTAGGTAAGTTCTTTTTAAAACTCACTTGTGGCCTTGTGGTTTCAATCTTACAAGCTTTTATTCGTAATGCTAAGACAAATGCATCTGCAAATACAGAAGGATGAAATAATGCAAGTAATATGCAGACTGAAGATTCATGCCATTGTAGATAATATTCTAACAATTGATTATTACTTACATTTTAATAATTTTAGATTGATAAGTAAGAAAACAGTATCTAACCACAAAGGTTTTTTGCCTGTGGTCAATTCAAGTTCACACCACATTAATGTGTATCCTATTAGATACAATAGTTTGCTCTCCTTTATATGTGACTGAAATGTGGAAGGACAAATAAAACCAGAAGTAAGAATTGACTAGTAATCAGTGAGCAGCAATGGTGTGAGAGAGTAGAACTGTAAGTATCATGTGAATTATTCAAGATCAAAAATGTATGTGCAGTAAGAAGTGGCATAACATCTTGCTAATTGCCCAAGAGGCATAAGCTCCATTTTTCTCTAGACAATACATGAATTTGGTCGAGTCAACAAAAGTTATACATGCAGGATAACACATTTAAATTTAGATTTCTTGCTATATTCATTAAAAAGTGAAAAGAAATAACATTTGCCTATAGTCAAGTTTTCTTCCTACATTTCTAATTCTTATGAGGCTCAAAACTGTCCCTCTGGATGTCATAGATAAGAGTTTACTCTAACATTTAATTAAATTATGGAAGAAGATGTTAGTGTAGGAATGGGAGCAGATGGAAAGTAAGTGGATTCCCTACAGTCGTAGCTTTCCCAGTGTCTAACTGTGACTATGGGGTCAATGATCTGAACAGCCACTTTACAGGACTAAAATCACACCACAGGCCAGGACTTTGAGGAACACAAAGTTCTGTTCAGTGAGGAGAGTTAATACAAACTCTATGCCACAGTTTTCCAATAAGCATAAAATCTGCCTTTTCATTTTGCTGATGTTCATGTCATAGCTGAACAGGGTAATTACTTTTCTGGAAGCACAGCTGAGATAGAGAAGAACATGAACTCTAAACTAATCTAACTTATTTTCTGTGAAAATTTGGCATGATTCTGGCCAAAGTATGTATGTATGTATATATGTATGTAAGTATCTATCTATCTATCTATCTATCTATCTTCAGTAATCTTTTATCATCATGATGATTGAGACAGATCAGGTCAAAGGGAAAGGCCCTAAAGGGAAGCCTGAACAGAAACTACCACAATTCTGCATAGAAATCCTTTACCTTCATTGTGTCACTCTGTGGAAGTACCAAAAGCACTTGAACTGGGATGACCGCTTGCAGTATGTTTCAGTATGTAAATCCAACCATAAGAGGACAGATTACAGTGGCAAATGGTACAAAAATACAACAAAATCACGATAAGGTAGAATACGGTCACCATGAATAACTTTTTGATGGCAGGTGGCCACAGCTCACACTTTTGCCTGCATTAGCAGCAAGGGAGCACTCCCCTTTTACTTGGGACTTAGGCTGCCTCCCATTAACACCTGGGTGAAATCACATGCTGAAAGCTACTACCTTACTCCTGAAAACCCATTCAATCTTGTCCCACAATAACTTCAATGTCTCATTCAGTTTCAGCACAAGCTTGAATGTTTTGCTTAGTTCAGAAAAACAAATAGGCATCATAAATATGTTCAGAGTCCATTCTTGGATGTTCTCAAGCACTAAATAAAGCTTTGAGCAACCCAGTCAGATCTCACAGCTAACCCTGCTTTCAGCCAGAGTTTGGACTAGAGACCTCCTAAAGTCCCTTCTATCCTGAGTGATCCTTAAAAATTAATAGTTATATGTATTTTTTTTAAAATCAAATATCACCTTCTATATTATTCATCTTGAAATCAGAAAAATTATTAAAAATTAATATGGCAGATGTTCTTAGAAATGAAACAAACCGGGTTTAGATCAGAATAATTAAGGCAACTGCAATTGCTCTTTCTTCTCTTTATTCTCATCATGTCTTGCTTTAAATTATTGTAATTGCCTGTGGTAAAAAATTTGTCCTAGTATGCGCATGCAAGTCAAATCCCAGTCAGAAACTCCTCTGTACAGCAGATGAATATTCATCATGAACATATTTATGAAGTGACTATTCACAAACATTTGTTTCCCAAGGTGAGTTTCAAAAACCCCCACCTACTATAGCTGTGAAATATCTCCAGTTAAGACTTGTTTGTATTGCACTGCCTGTTAAGGCTGTGGCAGGACCTGCCTCCATAGAGGAGTTATTGCAAAATACAGTAACTTTTTTGTGCCAACACTGTCCCACGTGCAGGATATCTGTGTGTAGCTTAATTTTTGCACACTTCTAAAGCAGAAGTACTGGGTGGGCATCCTGGATGTATCCTGGAGTATATTCCTGGATCTTCACATAGTGCTTGAACCTATCCAAGCATCAATGCTAACTCACGTGCTTCCCAAGCAGTCCTCTCTCCCACCGTTTTCAACTCCTCCAGTGGACACTAAGAGCAAAAATCCACAGGAGGTGCAGCTTCCTGAAAGAGACCCAGTGCCCATCTGCACCTGAGGTAAAGAGCCCCATCGTACCTGAGTACACACAGTTGTGTGTATATTTACACTGCAAAGTGAAACAGCCAGGCCTAAAGCATAGGTAAGACCAGATGGTTAAGCAATCAAACAGAGCTGAGAGGCAGCTCCATCCACTTCGGGCAGATGGCTGGTGATTTATTAATTCAGCCTTGAAAAGAGCAAGTCAGGAAGTCTAACAAAGTAAGACCTCAGTCCATGTCCCCACATGGGGGACATTACCTGAAAGTTTTGTCCATAAAAAGTAGTGATATTCTACAAAATAATAACCATGAATAGTAAAATCTTGGGATGGGTTCAACAGATAAATGATCAAATATCCTCCTTTATGAAACCATCATGTGTTCATAGAAATACTCTCTGGTCTTTCATCCTTCCTTGTTAGCACTGATCTCTTTTCATTCCTTGACACCCATTAAATCTATTCTGATTCTTTATGGAGTTTGGTTTAACAGTTAGATAATTATATGGCAGCTGAAATGCTAAGGGGATTTCACATCAGCTCACCCAAGAGCAAAAATTAAAGCTTTTATGAAGAAGGGAGAGATACTGCACAGTGAAATGTTAGCCCAGCAACACAAAAAAAATAAATAATTAATGTCACGTTATACATTTAATCTACAATGAAGGAATACAATAGCAGCAAGATGGGAGACAGCACATTTGTGCCATAAGCATTATACATCATTCTGTCTCATGTAAGCCATTTATGCACATTATTCACAGCTATTCCTCTCCATGCATTTTTAATTGTTTTGTTTACAAGATAAAATGTGACTTTCAGCTTGAACTAAGACACAAAAGTAAATCTTGATGTAAGCCATAATTAAAATGAGCAAATTTGTGGCAATGACAGCTATCAGTGAAGTGTAATGGTTCAGCAAAAAGTCAATCAGGTGAAAAATTAACTAGCTATTAAGAAGCAATAACTTAGCATTATTGGTAAATTCAAAGTAGGAATTGAAATTTTCTTTGCAATGAAATGAAGAATAAGTAGGACATTTTTCTATACTGTTAATCAAAGCTGCTTCATGTTGTTTTCATGCCTGCTCCCTGATTACCATGCCCAGTGCAAATCCTTCAATTTTTACATGTCTTAGTTTGAAAAACTGACAAAGCCTTATGATATTAATGACCTAAATAGTAAAACTAAAAATAAAAAAAAAAGTCAAATTTAGACTTGCTGCACAATTCTTTATTCACCCTTAAGCTTACAGTAGTCTGACCTGGACGATAGAAAATTGGATATTAGAGACCTCACAAATTACCTTTATATAGCTTCTTCTAAAAGTACAGAGCCAAGCATGATTTCTATACTGAGAATTCTTAATCTTTAAAGGCAAGCCTCCAGCCCCAGTATTGAATTATGGCTTGAAATCTGATCTTTTTTGTCTTATCCACAGGAGAAAAAAAAAAGCATCTATATTCACAAAAGCTGTCTAGAAATCTGAATGCAAACTTTTTTTTCCAGTGTAAAAAAAGCCATTTCTGCAAAGTCACCATTTTCAGAAGGATGAGTCTCATTTCATGATGGAAGAAACTTAAATTCCAACAACTTCTAGCCTGACAGGAGGCTTGTGTCAATGCAGTACCTGTACAGCCTGCAAAAAAAAAAAATTCAATACATCTTCTCTTGCAGGCAAGTTAGCAAGGAGCTCCATCTGAGGCAGGAGTCAATAAGAAGGCAGGTTGCCTCACCTCTTTTCTCACTTGGTCTTCTACTGCATGTAAAACAAGCTTACATGCAGGCCAGAAGATTGGAGAAATTATACAGAAACTATCAAGGGTCAAAAACTTAAATACATAAATATATTAAAAATTCTACTACCAACTTGATAAGACAAAAAAAGTCCATTTTAATTCTCAATTTATTTTCTGTTAATCTGTTCATGTTAGAGAGTCATATTTGTCCTCTTTTGATAAATTTGTAAAAGTAAAAACCACACTCTCCATATTTTTAAGAGCTAGTTTTATTTTCTGGGATGGTACCAATACTCATGTTATCAGACCTTTCTATAGCATTTAGCAACAAGAATCACCAATAGCCTTGTGTTGCTTCCATAGAGTCCATCCAAATTGATAGAAAATGACTATATAGGCCTTTTCACTCACATGAAACCCAGAAGTTTAGTATTGCCACTTTTCCACCCCTGCAGCTGTCAACTTAGATGCAGCAAAAAAATTGTCTCTCTTTCCCTTGTTATTCAGTCCCTAGCAAAGGTGGCTGAAAAAAGCTGATGAGACAAACACCAACTGGCAAAACAGATAATACCTAGCCTTATCCATTACACAGAAACAAGAAAGTTCAAGGCGTCTTGAAGTAAGTTAAACAACAACAAAACCCCATAAAACCCCCCAAAACCCCAAACCTGTTACCAGTAGAGTCACTTAAAGGGAATTTCCTTCTCCAGGCTATTCCCTACCAAAAAGGAATGCCTCCTTTCAGAATAGCAAGACAATCCATAGCTTAAGAGGATTGTTATGTTTTTGTTCCTTTAAATTCACACCACCATTGGTTTGGCACATAATTATAGGTCAAACAAATTTCTGTTTCTGTCTAGGGCTGATCAGATGGTCTTACCCTTTTTATAAAGCTAGAATTGGCAAGCAATGCTGGCAATCACTGCTTTCACATTTAATTATTGCAACTCATCTAGGAATGCAGCCACAGAGCCTGAAAATGTTCCAACTGGTACAAAAGCCCGTCTGCTTAGCAACAGGGATACAATGAACTGGATCATCCAAGTGCTTCTCTGGCTGCACTTGCTCTCTATGGAATTAAGAATCCAGTCTGCTTATTTGTGCAAAGACTCTCTGGGGAAAGTTAACTGCCACAAGAGCTGAACTCATGCAATTCTTTTTCACAAGGCATAAAAGCTACTTAAGAATTCACTACCACCTAAACCCAGTGTTATCTGAATTAACCTTCATTATGTACTTTATTTATATAGGCAAAAGGTGTCCATCTATAAATCAATAGACAAACAGATACAAAAATCTCCAAAGCATAACTATTAACTGCTTCTACAAGAGAAAGAAAATACAATATTTTTATTATGAAGTCTTCAACACTATGTAGGCACTGACACACACACCTTTATGTTGATGTCATATTATCAACTACAAATGAAACAAATTATATCCAAATCAAATAAAAATACCTTACCACTTTTGTTTTGTATCCCCTAATGTATGTCATTTTCCATAGACAGTAGTTTGTTTGCATTTGTTTCATGTGATAAGTTCACTTCATTTGCACATAGGTATCTCAGAGACTTTTTGTAAATTGTGCAATATTGTAACAGGGCATGAGACTTCTTTTTATCAGTCAGTATCTGGTTACAGCAAGGTGTGAAATTGCTGTAATCAGTTATGAAATCCTTACAACACTTCTATCTACACCTTACTCCCTTCCCCCAAATGCTATATGCAAGCCAATTAAGAGTAATTAGCTCATCAAAGCAAGATTAGGGTTTTTTCCAGATTCTCCATGTATTTAATTCAAGTATGTAATTCCTGTCTCCTCTTTCCATGTCCTGATAATCTACTTTTAAATTCCAAGGGAAATACTGAAAAAGAAAAAGAAATTATTCTTCATCATGATTAAGGTCAGAAGAGCATTTTGTCTTTGCATATGTGTAAAGAATTGTGTTCACTCCATGAAACCTAATACACATCTTCATCTGATTTGACATCTTCCAACCACAAATATGAAAGTCTTCTGCCCTATTCAGAAGGAAATGTGATCACAAACCAATAACTTACAAGACTTGAAAGTAGATCAATGAAGGCTCTTTATATTCTCCTAAAAGTAAAGTCCTAGCTAGCAAACTTACTGTGAAGCAAACAACAGAAACGAGTCTATAGGGGATTCAAATACAATCTCAAAACAGCAATCACAGAGAAAAGAGACATTACCACACAAGCCAGTTCTTTCCAGTTTGCAGTCATTTCCCCAGCCCAATCATCAGAAAACTCCCCTATGTTACTATTTCAAAGGTATTAAAAGCTTATGTGTTGTTCTTCTTGATACATTTTCCTATTTTTAGTTTTCAGTTTCTGGCCTATATTAGCTATCAGTTGGACAACAAACAATAACCCTTTACAAAAAGGGGATACAAACTCCTAATAGTGACTGCAGCCTTTGGATAGAGACTTGTTGGAGCAAAGTAATTCTATTATGACTAAAAATAATAGGTTTATCATTCATCCTCTGCTCTCTGTAACATCTCCAACCACTGTTAGTTCCCATATAAACCTCTGCCCGGATTTTTTTGGGGCATAATTTTGCCTTAATGCACCTTCTCTTTCTTTAACAGGACCACACCATACTTTCATCATCCAGTATCATTTCCAATCCCATCATCACTGTTTCAACAGTGTAAAACAGTGTTTCAACAGTGCAAATCCATCATCACAGTTTTCAACAATTGCAAAAACACACAGCTGATGCTAATCCAATCAGAATGACTGTGAAACCCACAGATTTATTCATTCTGTCATGTGTAAAAGGCATCCAAATCAAAACATGTATTTCTGTTAAATGAAATAACCTTCTGGGGTGGGGCAAGAAAAGCTTTCCACAGACTTCAGATTAGCATAAGAATCTCCTTCCCAATTCATTTTTGTTCTCTAGTTGAACAGTGTCTTTCAAAATGCCAAGAAGTTAATATTTGCTCCTGAATTATTAATTAGTTACTGCTAGCACTGGACTTGCCTGAATTGCTTCTTAAAAGGCAGTTTTCAGGTACTTTTGAAGACACGTTTCTGAGTCTTCAGTAAAATTCTCAGACTTTCACATTCTTGTTTAAATTTCAGGTCAAGGAAGCTGTTCAGCTTTAACTTAACATATCTCTGAACAATGTCAAGAACATCACAAAGTGCCAAACCAGCTAGAGCTGCATGAAGCTGATAAGAGAAAGAGATGACATTCATATAAAAATCAAGCTGGAAATCAATAGGGGAGCCTGGATTTAAACTGAAAGTCATTTTTACAGCTCAGCTGTTAACATCAGTGGGAGCCTGGAAGCTTACTGCCATGTGCTTACTCAGGATAAGCTCTGAGACTCGTTTCTTGCATGCCTTCACCATCTTCTTCTGGCTTGCACTCAAGAGTACAGATTATAACTGATTGTTTGCTTGGACACAGCACCAAGTTTTCACCCACCCCTACAGTTACTTTGCTCTAGCTGAAGGCACCAACCACATCAATAGCTTTGGCACCAGCAAAGTGGAAATTCTTCAGGCATGAAAGACTGACAGAGTTCCTTCTCCCACCACCATCCCACATTGGCAGCCAGCAGATGACAACTCACTCAATATTTCTTTTGCACAGCAGGTGCCAAGCAACGAGGAACCACACACAGCCAATGCAGTTTAAGGCACTCCTGAGTATGCTCTGGGGTCAAGGAGTCAAGGTAGACAAAATAAGTACCTTGAACTTGTTCCACCCCTGCATCCTTGCCAGCTTGTAGGTATAGGACATAAGAATAAGATTCATTACATATTCTGATTTCCATTATAGTATTCAGTAATTAATTCTATTATTTCACCAGCTCTTCACAAGGTATCACCTTAAAACTAGCTTCAGATTGCAAAAAATTTCACATTCTCACCTCAGGGTTATAATGAAATAGTTGGGTACTTATATAAGTGTGTCTGATGCTTTGGGCAGTTTAAACATGTAGCTCAAGGACAGTAACCTTTCCAAAGAGCTTCATCACTGTGTCTGCTGTTTCTAACAAGCCAGCAAAGGTTATCTCACAGTGTAAAATAAGTAGTATCTCTTGCATCAGCATAGGTGACTAGCAAATTCTTCTACAGCACTAAAATTAAAAGGATTATACAAGTTCAAAGCAATTATTAATACAGTTATAGTTTCCAACAGAGTGGCAATGATTTGGGTTTTCTGAGCAGACCTTCAGTGTATTCATGTATACGTTTTCTTTGAAAGAAATTAATGGACTCTGAGAAATTAAAAATAAGTGCTGAATGAAATGTATTCAAGCCAGATTGAGGTAGTTACTGTATGCTCTCTTTTAGTTTATTACTTTTGATGGAACTGAATTTTATTTGGGCACTCATTAATAACCCTTTGCTTTTTAAAATTTATTTTATAGAATGTCCCTTCACTTTATAAGATTTTGAGGTAAACAGGATACAAGAACATACATATCCTGCATGTCAGATAGGTATTTTGGAAGACGGTCTGTCCATCATAATCAATTACAATGGCCTCACAGTCCATGGAATGTACAAGTCTGTTATAGAACCATCTCTATGTAAAATAGATGGTCAAACAACCTAACAGGAACCATATATAAATTTTAAAAATATTACTAAAATATAAATAAACTAGAGAAAAAAAAAATAAAATCTATGTTACAATAAATACTCCAGCTCCATTCCTGTATGTTGAGTTTGTCTGTATGCACTTTAATTCACTTGCTTTTGCAAGAGCCCTCCTCTAAAGATCAACTCAAGCATTGCTGTATAAAGATGAATTTTCTGGCCCAAGATCAGTTTTCACAATCATTTCCCAAATCAGTTTTCACAAACATTTCCCAATGAGCAGGGACATCTTTAATTAGATCAGGTTTCTCAGAGCCCTGTTCAGCCTCAGCTTGAATGTTTCCACAGCTTGGGGGTCCACCACCACCCTAGGCAACTTGTGCCAGTGTTTCACAATTGTAAAAAATCTCTTCCTCGTATCTAGTCTAAATCTACCCTGGTTTAGTTTGAAACAATTACCCCTTGTCCTGTCACAACACACCCACTATGAAGATTACCTTTCTTACAAGCCACTTTTAGTACTGAAAGATCTTCCCAGAACCTTATCTTCTCCAGGCTGAACAAACCCAATTGTCCAAGCCTTTCTTTGTAGGAGGGATGCTCCAGCCCACTGATCATGTTTGTGGCCCTCCTCTGGACCTTCTCCAACGGGTCTATGTCTTTCTTATGATGAGGACTCCAGAGCTGGACACAGTACTCCAGGTGGGGTCTCATGAGAGTGGAGAAGAGCAGCAGAATCACCTCCCTTGACCTGCTGGCCACACTTCTTTTGATGCAGCCCAGGATACGGTTGGAATTCAGGGCTATGAGCACACATTGCTGGCTCATGTCCAGCTTTTCATCCACCAGTATCCCCCAAGTCCTTCTTCTCAAGGCTGCTTTCAATCTCATCATCTCCCAGACTGTATTGATACAGAAGATTACCTCAATACAGATGTAGGACCTAGCACTTATCCTTTGAACCTCATGAGGTTCATGTGGGCCCACTTAGAAAGCTTGTCCATGTCCATCTGGATAACATCCCATCTCTTTGGCATGTCAACTGCAGCACTTAGATTCCTGTCACCTGCAAACTTGCTGAGGGTGCATTTGATCCCATTGTCTTTGCCACTGATGAAGTGTCCTGGTTGGAGTGAGAACAGAACTAATTCTGTTCAGTGATTTTACTTTTCAGTTCAGTTCTTCTAACTAACTGAAGTCAGCAGCCTGTTTTCACAGGCAGTTTCTGCTGTGAGCAGTGATAACACCCCATGTTTAGAGTTACTGCCAAGGATTGGTGTGCAGACCAAGGCCACTGCTGGATCTTGTGCACCACACTGGGGGGTGCAGGAAAGTGAAAGGCCACACCTACAGAGAGGAGAGGACGGGGTAGGTGACCCCAAACTGACCAATGAGGTATTCCAGCCCATAGACGTCATATTCAGTATAAAGCAGAGCGATCTGGAGGGTCTATGGGTTTTTTGTTAGCTTGCTAGTTTTGCTTTTGTTTGCTTGCTAGCTTGCTTGCTCGCTCGCCCTATTTCTGAGGGCTCCTGGGCTCTTCTCCCCTCTTGGACAGCTTTGCTTGGCTTGGCTCAGGTCCTCTTTCGGTTCCTTCCTTGGAGCATCCAAGGAGGACTCTGTCCGTTCAGCATTTGATCCCATGTTCCTGAAACTGGTACCAGAATCCAGCTCCTGAACACAGCTTCCGTCTGCTGCGGGGCCCAGTCTGGGACTCCCCCGATGCCTGCTCCACAGCATCAGTGGTGACGGTGATGGAATTACCATCAGGGGCGTTCGGTTGGATAGTGGTTTTATTTGTACATATTCTATTATTATTATTATAATTATCATTATTCTCATTAAAGCTGTTCTAGTTTTCTTTTCTAATCGCTAAGTCTCTCTCCTTTATTCCTTTTCTCTTCCCCTTTTGTGAGGGAGGGGGATTAAAAGAGAGCATCTGTTATAGGTCTAAGTGGCCACCCTGACCCTAAACCATGACATGAAGATATTAAACAGCACTGGTCCCAGTATGGACCCCTGAGGGATACCACTTGTCACTGATCTCCACCTGGACATCAAGCCATTGACCACTGCCATCTGCGTGCAACCATCCAACGAATTAATTATCAACCAAACAGTCCACCCATCAAATCTGTATCTCCCCAGTTTAGAAAAAAGGATGTTGTAGGGGACTGAGTCAAAGGCCTTACAGAAGCCCAGATAGACAACATCCATAGCTCTTCCCTTGTCAACTGGTGTAGTCAATCCATCACAGTAGGCCTAGATTGGTAAGGCAGGACTTGCCCTTGGTGAAGCCAGGCTGGCTGTCTCGAATCACCTCCCTGTCTTCCATGTGTCTTAACATAGCTTCTAGGAAGATCTGTTCCATGATCTTCCTAGTCACAGAAGCGAGGCTGACAGGTTTGGAGCTCCCAGGGTCCTCCTTTCTAACCTTTCTAATAATGGGTGCAATGTTTCCCTTTTTCCAGTTGCCAGGGACTTCACCTGACTGCCATGACTTTTCATATATCATAGACAGTGGCTTGGCAACTACATCAGCCAACTCTTTCGGGATTGTAGGATGCATCTCATCAGATCCCATAGATTTATTTCAGGTTTCTCAGGTGGTCCATGAAGCTGATCTTCTCTTACATTGGGAGAAACTTTGCCTCCCTGGTCCTCATCTCGCTGCCCATCAATTTGGGAGGTAGGAGAAGAGAGGTTGCCACTGAAAACTGAGACAGAAAAGTTTTGAGTACCTCAGCCTTCTCCTCATCTCTTGTTACCAGCTTGCCAGTCTTGCTTATCAAGGTGGGTACACTATCTTTGATCTTCTTTTTCTCATTGACAAATAATACCTACATAAGTTTTAAAGCAGATTATCTCATATGTTGTCCAAAGTTGCAACAGAAATCAGTCTTATCAGTCCCCTACATTACTGTTGCTTTCATTTACTGAAAGTCAACTTATGCAAATAGACTGAAGAAAGCTGTACATCAAACCTGAAGTGAACTTGCCATTCTATTGTCCAATCATTAATGACTTAAATACCTAATGATGCATGCCACAAAAAATGCAACTTTAGCCGAGTACTCACTGTATATATATTGCATTCCTATCATCAAATGGCATCTTTTCTACTCTCACGGTACATCTGTGGAAAGTCAATGATACAAGGTGACTAGTTAAATCACTGCTGTATTATTATATTGGGACAGATTTCCCTTCTGGCATTTTTTTTCTGCACTTCAAATTGAGGCTTAATATGACTAGATACAAAATAATTTCCCAAAACTATACAACTATCAAAGTTAAATAGCTGCTAAGATTAAATTGACCTAAAGAATGGTCATGTTAGGAATTAAAATATAAAGGTCAATTTTACCAAGGACATGGGGATACTGGTGAATGAAGAAGTGGACATGAGGTAACAATGTGCACTTGCAGCCCAAAAGTCTGATTACATCCCGCGTTGAATCAAAAGAAGTGTGGCCAGCAGATTGAGAGAGGCGATTCTGCCGCTCTGCTCTGCTCTGGTGAGACCTCACCTGGAGTACTGTGTCTAGATCTGGAGCCATCAAGACAGGAAGGACACAGACCTGATGGAGTAGGTCCAGAGGAGGGTCACGAAAATTATGAGATGTCTGGAGCACCTCTCCTAAGAGGACAGGCTGAGAGAGTTGGGTCTGTTCAACCTGGAGAAGAGAAGGCTCCAGGAAGACCTTATAGCAGCCTTCCAGTATGTGAAGGGGGCCTACAAGAAAGCTGGGGAGGGACTGTTTACAAGGATATGTAGCAATAGGATGAGGGGCAGTGGTTTTAAACTAGAAAAGGGTAGATTTAGATGGACATTAATAAGAAGTTCTTTACTTTGAGGGTGGTGGAACACTGGAACAGGTTGACCAGGGAGATGGTGGAGGACCCATCCCTGGAGACATTCAAGGTCAAGCTTAATGGGTTTCTGAGCAACCTGATCTAGTTGAGGATGTCCCTGCTCACTGAGAGGGGGTTGGACTAGATGGCCTTTAGAGGTCCCTTGCAACCCAAGGCATTCCATAATTCTATGTTTATTGTTATTTCTGTTACAGTAGTGTTTAAAGGCACAATACAAGACTAGGTAGTAGTTAAAACAGAAAGAATGGTTTCCTCATGTTAGACTCCACAGTGCTAAGGTTCAGGATTGTTTTAAAAATTACCTGCATGCTTACAGCAAGCAGCTGCAATTGTTTGGAGGCAAATGACACAATACATCAAAGGAGGATAAAATACTGGCATTTTTATATGTGCAATGAACTGGCTGAGAAGGGAACAGATTATAGGTTACTGCTAAGGTACACACATACTGACACATGAGCTTTAAGTTACCTCCCTAATGTCACCTGTGATATAGGCATTAGATCCAGAAATGTATACCAGTTCATTATACACACAAGAATATTTTCTTTTTATGTTATTTATAGAATTGGGAATTTTAAATTAAGGGAAAAGTTAACTCTCTCCCACTGCACAGACCTACGTCACAAAGCCATATCTGACAGCCCATCTCTTTTTCATAATGTATGCTACCTGCTTGTTCTTATCACTTCCAGCCTGATAAAGAAAACATGTTAGCAAGCTGATTAATGGCTTTGCTCCCTTTCATTTTCCTGCTCCCTTGTATTCACACAATACATAAATGGTTGAGTTATAAAACACTATAGAAATGTATGCGATTCAAAGTAATCCCTCTATCTTTTTTTTCTGTAAGCTTTTATGATCTAGAAAAAAAAAAAAGCTAAAACTTTATTCTGCTCTAATATTGTAAATACTTCTTTGTCAATAATCATATTACAGCATTACAATGTTTATGTTAGTTATACTCATTGCTATGATGAACATGGGAAATGATTGGAACCCAAGTAGTACTTTTCTGAGCTGTCTGTTAACTGCTGGCAAGTGCAAATGTTCATGCCCCTGGACCACTGATATTTGGCCTATCCCTGGAGCACCTCTCTGAGTAAGGTACTTGGATTAACTTTTTGTGGGAACATAGAGGGGGCAATAATCTGTTTCCTTGTGACAGCTGCTGCCTACAGCAGGACCCAAGAGCTGGAAGCACTTCTGTGTCTTCCCAATGGGAGTCATTCTGTAACACAGCTGCTTTAAATGTCAGCTTTACCAAGTAAGAGTTTCCATAACCATTCTACTACCCAATTTGTGTTCTGTTTCTCAGCATGTCACAAGAACAATTCCTCAAAATAAAATATTTCTCTCTCTCAAATATATTACAAATATGTGCAAATCCATGCTTTTAAAATTTTCTCCACAAATATTAAGATTTTAGTCTGCGACACTTGGCTCAGACTAAAGTCTTCTACATTAGGTTCATTGGCAGAATGTGATCTCCTTTGCTTAGGTGTGCGTGTGTGTGTATTAATAAGAATTAATAATTTGGAGCTTTATACTATCTTTAATGTACTGCCAAGGCAGATAAACCTTATTATCCCTATTTATAACTGCAGAAAATGAGACAGGGGAATAATATGCTTTATTTAAAATATTATTGCAGACCCAAAAATAGAACCCATGTCCTTTTACCAAATTATATATAAATTAGTCTAGCCGGGGGTTTAGAAAACTAGTTTAAATAAAACTAGGAATTCTTTAGCTATTCTGCCCTAAATATGATCATTGCAGTACCTAAGCATTCTTTTAGTTTTTATCTTTTAAAATGCTAATTTCTAAGGTAAGAAGTGCTGGAAACTTCATTAAAAAAAAAAAAATCCCTTTTTTTCCTTGGTTTTAAAACTAAACTTTTCAATGCAAGAAAAGACTAGATGGTAATTATCATTCAGATAATCTTTATGAACTGGAACTTAGAAATCTTTTGACTGGCCTATTACTAGTTATGCTCCAGGCACAGGCAATCACATTGTGTGTCTGTATGTACTGATGTTATATTTATATACATTTATGCATATGCATATAGGTACATATCTTTTGTTGTTGTTGTTGTTCTCTAGAAACCTGTAGTAACAATACAGAGGATTATTTTCCTGTCTCTGATAATAAAGCTTTCATCTGTTAATATGTATAATCTACCAAGCAATAAAGAAACAAATCTCTTTTAAATAAATTTTCTTGGAAAAGTGCTGGAAATCAGTGCTGCAATTACCTTCTCACAGAAAATCTGCACTGTTCTTGTCCCACATTAAATGTCTGGCACTCCTCAGTAGAAAATATTAGCTATTCAAATGTTAAAATGACCTTTAGGTTAGGTATGTTGATCTGCCGCTTAGACAAACTCCACTGTTTTTCCTTCTTTGAATTTCACTCATGCCAGTAAAAGTCTTTATTTATAAATGTGCTAGTCAAATCATTAATAGTCAGTATTTGCTTGAGTTCCTAACTTATTCCTCCACTTCACTGTTCTTATCAGCTTAGCTAAAATGTGGCAAACATTGTGCTTTGGTATCTATTATCAAAGAACAGGAATGTGCTTTTCAGATTTTATTGAGGTATTTCCTCTCCTTCCCTACCCACCTCCCACCATCTAAAGACATTTCTGTCATTCCAGGATTTGTGCTTTCAGGCTTCAAAGAAACTGTGTTCTCTCTAAACTAGTTATAAAAATATCCACATTTACTTCTGGAGGATCTGTACCAAATACTTAAATTAATTTAAACCCTCAATAACTGATAAATCTTATTTAACTAAGTAGAGATTAGTATTACAGATTAAGAAAATAACAACTAAGCAAAGTTAGGTCCCCTTAGATAGATAATACAAACAAGTTTGTAGAGTTTCAAAAGAAAAAATACTCAAGTGGGCATGAAATACTGGGTTTTCTGCTTTTTTTAAAGCTGTATTTTAAAAAAATACGGTAATGAACAGCAAGAATATAATTCTTCATAATAGTTGAATACATCAATATTTAATATTTGTGAAATTAATGTCAAGGTTGGGGGTTTTTGTCTTTACTGTGCAAAAAACCAGTACTGATCAGCCATTATGTTAGTGGATATAAAAATATGCAAAGCAAAATCTCTGTCTTTCTGATGAAACATATTCAGAAGGAAAAAAAAAAATAAAGAAAATGAAGCAGAGAGTGCAGAAAATTGAATCTCTTAACTCCATTTTCATTGAATTGCAGCATGCAATACTGAACACAGGAAAGCACTTTCCTAAAATATAAGCTCATTATATAAACTATTCATTAAATAAAAAGCATTTTTAAAGAACTTTTTCTCTTGTCCAAATAAAAACCTAGAACCTGATTTTTTTTGTTTGGTTGTTTTCTTTCTTTATTATGAAGTAAACACAGTGTATGTGGAAAAAAAACCTAACTGGACCTTTAAGGAAAGTAAAGGAAATTGAACAGCTGAGAAATTTATTTTAAGCTGAAGTCTCTTTTGAACAGTGATTTGGACGACAGCAAGATATAATTTCTCCAACTCCTTTCCATCTTAATTAGGAAATCTTTTATGCAAACTATATTAAAGCTAGATTTTCTTTGCAGATTTGGGAGACTTTTCCCATGGGTCTGCTATCAAGATTTCATGGGAAAATGCATGCGCTAGGAAGGACTTAGCATGTGTTGCTCGGGAAATTACTAGAGATGAGGTTTTATTCTTGTGCTGGGATATTGCTTCCTTTTATTCCCCAAATAAGCTCTCTCTAGACTGAGAAACAGAGGCTCCCAGTCCTTTCTTGCTGCAACAAAAGGGAACTTCCTGCTAAGAAAATTACAGATCTTCAAAACATACAACTTTCAAACTGAAGACCTGTTTAGTTCAACCAGGAGAGTCCTATTAGGCAGGACACAGAGTAGGGACTTAAAAGTAACAAGAACTTAAATATCAAACATACACAAAGGAGCTTAATGACACAGGTAAAGAGGAACATTAAATCATGTTTCCACTTTTCAGCCCAGCATCTCATCTCTTGCTGAAAACAATTTTGAAAAGTGCAAACATTACTACATTATTTAACAAAATTCAGGATATCATCTTTTTGTGTCCTATGTTTTTTTTTTAATATATAAATTTAAGTCCCTAAACATACATAGAGGTATTTTATGCATGTGTGTACATATAAAATCAACAGAAAATAAAACCTATCTGAAAATTAATATTCAAAGATTAAACAAAAATTGACATTAAATTTGCTAACTAGAGTGTGAAGAATTCTTTTCCTTCACCTTTCAGTAAAAGGTAAAACAGTCCTTCTGTAGTGTAAATCTAAGAGCAATATGATTACTTTTCCAGACAAGAATTAACACTGATTATCACACATTTTTCTAACATTACTATGATCCCTATCTAAAATAAAGCATCACATACAAAATGGTAAAGATTTGTTCATAAACTAAACAACATGTTCCCAAGTAAAAATTCCAAGTTACTGTAGTTAAGCTGAGCATTAAAAAAAATAGAAATGATACAACTATAGATTGGTACAGAGGTAGAAATCTCAAAATATTTTCAAAATAATTCAGTGAGATGCAAGAAAGTCAGTAACTGTTACTATTTTTATTACACTAAAAATGCTGTGGGTAGAAACACTATATTGGTTAATATACCGACTCTAATCTATATACCAAAAGCAATGGGTAGAAAAGCAAGTAACAAAAAGTTGATTTAGTTGCACAATCTGAGGCATTGTTCCCTACAAATTCCATAACTATAAAGCATGATTTAATTTGAGGTCCTACAGGTAAGAACTATTTTTGTTTACTCCAAGATATGGATTCCTTATAATTTTTCACAATGAAGAGAGAAATGATGTGAAACCAGTGATACTCTCAGGTCCATTCATCCTTGGATATAGATTCTATTAGTAGCCACATGAAAATTTCCATCCCAGTTGGTAATTTCAGAGGAAAATAAAGTAGTATATCACTGTGAAAGCTAAACACTTTACCTCAACTCTGAAGATCAAACTCCTAGCCAGGACTAAGGTTCACTACCCTCTCAGCATATTGATTGCTAGCACATTTTACCTATATTAAGTATAGAGGAAAATAATATCAAGAGTCTTCTATTTTGAGTTGCAATTGAGTTGCAGTAGCTTACTTAATTCAGTGACATTTTCCATGGTGGAAAGAGGATTTCCTTTTTTCAAAGCCATGGAAGAACTCTGTGGTGACTTCTGTAACTCTATAATTTTAATACATTTTATATGAGGAGATTGAGGCAGAAACCCCAAACCTTCCATTTAGACATTCCTTTTTGCAACACAGATTGCATTCTTTTTTTTGTAAATTTACTCTGAAAGATTACATAATTATCCTGAAATAACTATGGTGCTGACTGTTCAAAGTCTTAAAAGATGTAACTAATACCTACCTAAAGACCCTAATTATTAAATAAGGTATGAACCTTTAATAAAATTTATTTTGAAGTGTATCAAATATATTCTGATCTTGCTTTATTCTTATGAATATTTTCTGATAGCATATAATCATCTCTAATCCAGTAAGGTTAATCACATGCAACCTAGATGCTGACATGAACAATAAAATACTGCTACACGTGTACTGTTTTGTTAACTTTGAGGAATTTCTAGGTATTGGGTTTCTTTCACTGGAAAGTTTCTAGCTGTCTGTGATGAAAAGTAAGTGTGCAGAGATTTAAGCTGTACCTGACAGACTCTACACAAAGATACTACTTCTTGTGTAATGGACAATAATAAGCATAATTGTTCAGATGTCACGAACTCAGACATAAAAGCTCCAAATACCGTGTATCTGGCGCTAGGTCTATTATTTTAGTCTTTATTTTAAAAATGGTTCTTTCAGCTCTAATACACACTGCCTAATGGATAGACTACTTACTAAGCAAATGTAAATTTGTATGGTATTGGGATCACACTGAAATAAAATGAAATGCACGAAGTTCCACATCAGAGTTTTATGTTTAACTGCCTTTTAATGCATATATATGCATAAAAAGATAGGCGAATAACTCAAGCCACAGAACATCATGTTCATATCAAGTTACTGAACAAGAAAAATGTGAAAACCTCTGATAATAAGGAAGATTTTTCTTCTTTTCTGAGATGCAAGATCTTTGCTAATTCTTCTGGTTCAGATGACTGTTAGTGGTTAAGGCATATTACTGACTAGGATTCGGGTCTATCAGGTGATAATCCTGTTTTAGCAGGTTTGTGCCTCAATTTATCTTATCTACCATCATTGTACAGTATGGCATTTGTTATCTGCTTCATAGCAGTGTAGCAGGGCTTAATTAGTAGCATTTTAAATTATTCCAATGCTTAAAATCTCTATTGAGTGCAAGTGACAACTGCAACTACTAATTATCTCTTAAAAGATGCCATGATTTAGCCGTTCACCTGAAAATTGGTCAGCTTCAGTAGGCTGACAGTTTTTTCTCATCCAGAAAGTATATTCTAATAAACCCATAGAAGTCTGTAAATATAATGTATTATAACTGTAATGAAAAAAAAGGCAAAAAGCAAACCTCTAACATTACAGTACATCATAGCTAGCATATGAATTTTATTGTCATTGTTATGTGATACATATGATGCTGACGGATGATTACAAAATTCCCCAAATAACAACAACCACAGCCACCTTAAACTCTCTGGCAAACAAAGAAAACCAAAGCTTTATTTTAGAGATCAAAACTGAAACCAGAAATTCAGCATATTTGACTTCTGGAAGGTGAAATGTACATAGGTGTTTCTTCACCCAGACACATTTTGACATTTTACCAGGGTCTAAATACAAAACTGGTCAAATATTTCTTGTTCTCGGTATATTCAAACATCTCTCTGCCCCAAACACTAAGAATCTCAAAAATTCTGCTGATTTCCCAATATTCTCATGAATTCTTGAAATTATGGCACAAGTAAAAGCCACGTCAAATCCTGACTGCAGTTTCCTAAAGGAAATGTGCATTAACATTTCAGTTTATGTCTGCTTGAAAGATAGAAAAACATTCCTCAAGAGAAAACATTACCAAAGTGAAGATAATCCCTTGGAAATGCTAAAGAGAATCAAAGCAAAAGAGCTGCCTAGAATATTTTTTGCATAAATTATCAGAATCTATACTGTCTGTATGAACTAAAGTTTTGTTAAGATGTGTGTACATTCATATTTGCACAGGCATAAATTTAAGCAACTGGATACAAGAAATACACACCTTTTGATCTCTAATGCCTTTTTGGGTAAAGGTGATATTCTATTGTTAGCATTGCAAACCCCTTTCCTTTCCTGTCTCTTAAGAAACATAAAAATATTCATGCATACTAAAGAGATGCTTAAATATAAGCCTCCAGAAAGATCACAAACCTACAGGATAGAATACAAATTTGGCAGGCATTAAACTGTGCTTCTTGCAAGCACAGTTCTTTCCATTCCCTGTGCCATCCCAGGGCTTCTGAGGTGGAGGAGAAAAAGAGGTAATGATGCAAATCTTACCAGGGAATACTTTTACTGACTGGGACACACAGAATATCAGAGGTCACATCTAGACTACAGGTATGATTACTTGTACATTTGATGAATATTTAATTAGTATAGTAATAGTAACAGCTTGCTCTTACAAGCCTCACACACATCAGTAGTTCACCCAAATAATGGCATAAAACTATTCACTTAAATATAGTTTTTCATAAACGTGCTTGCTGTTCACAAACAATTTCCTTTCACCTGAGGCAGAATAAGTAGATTAAGTCTCAATTATTTATATGGTTTTGGATTTATAATATTTTAATCTTAATAATTTATCAGATTTCCAACAAATCTATATTTACCTGGTTTAATGATACTTTATAATGAATGAGTCCCTCACCTATTTCTGAATCTCTCATTTCTCTCTCTCCTATGTATTAATTCCTTTTGCTAATGAAAATTGTGATGCTTAAAGTGAAGTTGAGGAATTCCAGGTATAAACCCAATGCCATGGTTCAGTTACAACACAGCAAGGCTAACTATGCAAGTTCTTTGCTTTACTATGTGGATATTACATGTTACTTCTCTTTTATCTAAGCATTTATGGAAACACAGGTTTGGAGCTCATGTTTTTTGCACCCTAATACATTTTCAATGTATTTGTAGCTCTCAACCAACTTTCTCTTAGGAGAGGTGCCTCTAGATAATCACATTCTGCATTTCCACAATTACCTTTAGACCTTTCTGGTTTACACAGTATTTTTCATGTTTTCCTCCTGGGGAATAGATTATTCTAATCATCTTCCTCTTGCATTTCTCCAAGCAGTTTTCATGCCACTTCAGTGTTTAGTCATACAAATAAAACTGATGGAGTCTACTTATAGCAAATCTAACATGAGCTCATGTTGAAATCAACATGAATAATGCAAGACAGACTAAAATAAATTTAAAACTTGCATACTTTTAAAGCATTTGCTTGCTTCTTTATGTGTATTAAAAATCTTAGAAGATTTATCCATATGAGCTTTTCCATTGCTTTAAGAGGCACTGGATTTTGTTCTTCCTGTCAATAAGCTATGAAAGAGGTTAATCTAAGAATATTATCCTATTTTATTGATCTAGAAGGAGAAGAAAAATTATGCATTTCAAAACTTTAAAAATTTAAGGCTTAAGAAAAAAAAGGTTTTTTAAGAGAAAATAGTGCCTACCTGAAACTTGTATGTATATTTGTGTAAACAATAAAAATAGCCCAACAGCACTATCAAGTCTCTACAGTTGAAAGCTCATAGTTTTAGAGTGAATATACTGCAACACCAACATATATAACAGAGCTACTAAGGAATTTGCTACAGAGAAACAAGAAGATTTTAGTGCACAAATGGTTTAGCTGACTCCTAAGGTAAACAACTTTTGTAACAGGAAAGGAAACAGGAACAATTCCTATTACATTAAAAGCTACATAAAAGTTTTGGCATACACATTCTATAACACCAAAAGGAAAAAATGACATTCAGGAGAAATGCCTGAACAACACACTGGTGTCTGGCCAGAAAAAAAATGAATACATTCCCATCAGTGCAGTAACATACGGAGTTTTTCAGCATATGCTGAGGCTATAGCTGAAGCACTGTACTTGTCAGCTTTGTGTCTGGAAGCTTTTCTGGCTCCCTTCTGTGTAGCTGTAGGTGCTGACCCTACTGCTGGAAGACGAAGATAAGCAAAATGTTTTAATCCATACATTAATTATTGAAATTCATACTGTAAACAAATGTTGTAGGAAACTAAGTTATTCCAAATAGATTATTTTCTTTGCCCTCATTCCCCTGTTACACCATTTGAAACAGCATGTAATTGTGTATTGTTTCTAATGCAAGGAAAATTTTTAGGATGAAACTCATGCATTATGCATGAATACTACAGTGGGACACTGCATAAACTAGCAAGATGGGAGAATAATTCCATATAGAGTTGCAGAACAGAAAAGCAAACACACTTTTCCTAGAAAGATATTTGTAAACGACAGTCAATCCATCTGTATCTTCAATTTATCTGCATATTTTTGTTACCTTTCTCCAAGGAAGCTAATAATAAAAGAAAATAAGATGGTGGTAGTGCAAAATATGTTAAATGCGCATTATAGTCATGGTCAGCCAACATCACAACAGAAGATCTAGACCACAAGCAGTTTTTCAAGGAGTAAAGAACAAATACAATGACTATGTTTTGTCACTAAGAATAGGGCTCTAGGTTGTCCCACTGCCAGTGATAGGAAGATGTTTACAATCCAAAGAGATTTTCAGTCTAGTTCTCTAATCTTCAAAGAATATTGAGTGAGGACATTATATTCCTGAAGATGAATTTAGCATATGCTAAAGTAGTTCCTCTTTACATTTGTTCCTTCCACAAACTTATTTCCAGGTGATATATATTAAAAAGGTATTCCCAAAAAAAAAAAAAAAAAAAAGGCTCATGGGGGCGAAATACTATCTCAAGCACTACTAAAAATGAAGAGAGTGTGGCAACAGTTATTATCGTTACTCATATATTTCTACAGGAAGTGGATACCGTTCACTTTAGCCATAAAAGAAGCAATTGCACTGAATTCCAGAAATTCCAGATGTTTTCAAAGATTTAAAAGCTTTGGGGGGAGGTTGGGGGTGTGGTGTGTGGAACAAACAAGCAAACAAACAGAACCACAAAGACAAAAACAGATCTCCTGGTCTTACTTGAAATCCTAAGGTGAAATACTTCTTTGTAGTATTACCTCAGACAACTGTGTAGCAGTACTTAATCCCTCATTAGTGTGCAGTGACTCCACAACCCTGGTGTGCCCCAGGTATTCATGTTCCAGACCTTCCTCTCTTCTGATCAATACATACTCACATGGGTTAATATTTACCTGCCATTTGATCATTCTTCATGTCTTTTCCTGAATCTTATTGCCTCTTGTCTGCATTCCAGAGCTTTCTTATTTCCTTCTCTGCTCCTCTTTCTTTCTCTTCTCCAGTTGTCCATGGTTTGCTCTGATCCCATGCAACTCAGCATTAAATGCGGCATTCCTGTCCTTTTTATCTTTCCACCAAGGTGAGCATGATCCAGTACTTGATCTATCCTCCTTTACATATCAAGGATCAAGTGTTTGGATCGCCTCTCACTTCCACCAGAGGACATTACTTAATAACATCACTGGATCTCACTGGAATGAGATCTGAAGTTGGGCCTATCTCTCAAGAAGTAACAGTATAACATAAGTATTACATCCTGGTGATTATTTAGCCATAAAGAGTCTTTCTGTCTTTGGAAATCTCCTGTCTATGTAACAAGCATGTATATTAAGTGTTAGACCCAGAGTGGCAGGCTATATACTAATTTGTGTTTAATACCAGTTTCAACAGTACAGAGTTAACACATGGTAGAGGATTAGAAACTGAAATGTATTGCCTCCATGCTGCTAATCTTGATATGTGTTAGAAATACCCAAAGCAGCTGCAGGAATGTAACACTGTCAATCCAACAAAGACAGTGATAGTGATCAAAAGTTGGGGGAAATTTGTTTGTCAAAAAGAAAAATAAAATCCAAAGCTTGCCAAGATCTTATGAGTTAAATTAGTAGAAAATTAATTTTGGCAAGAAAACAGGAATTACAGAGCCATGAGACAGGTTAAAAAGCAAGACTTCCTTTTCATTTACTATGCAATGCTTGTCAGCTCAGCTTTGTTCCTATATACCATGAAAAATCTATTTCACAACCTAGTCTTTAAGACTGTATTAGCCATTCTCAACATCAGGTCTTTACAGGTCCACTGTCTAAAAAGAAAAGTGAATGGGGCAAGTCCAGCCTGCATATATGATATCCTGACAGGATAAAAAATCACCAATGCAATTTTACTCAACAAAGTTCCTTATCAATGGCATAATATTTAATCAGGCATGTAGCTAGTAAAGTTATAGAGCAGAAACTCTCTTCTCCATTTTTCCATGTACTATTATCACAGCATATTGCATATATTTAAAAGTTGAAGCTTCTATGACTGTTTTTTCCATCAGTTCTTTGCCAAAAGAATGATTCAGTCCTGCAAGCGAACGCTTTTACCATTCTTATCTGAACTTAAGAATGGCTGGTAAGACCAAAGTCCTTTGTATTAGATTTCCAAGACAGACAAGAGTTTTAAAACAAAGCAGAACACAACACAGTATGAAAATTTTTATGACTACTAGAAAGGGAAGATCACTAATGTCTCAAGATGCTATGCAAGTTACAGGAAGACAGCAAGGAAAATTAATCGAAACTACCCTGTAATAAGAGGTTCCTGTGGCTCCATCCTACTTTATCTGTTTCTGCCATAGAAGGAAAATGTGATCCATCTGTTGGATAGATACTTAAGGAATATGACTCCTTGCAGGAATCAAAGACTATTTGTGTCAGTGGTATTTAAGGTCCTACAGCTTTCTCTGGGTATGTTGACACAAAATGACATTAAAAAGGAGTAATATCAGCACAGCGGGAGTTACATAAAAGCAAAATTTACTTGATCTTTATATCTATTTCAGTATGCACTAAAAAAAATGAAACAGTTATTTTTAGTACCTTTTGTGTGATGCATAACAATGAAGGAAGCCGATTTATGAAAACTCATAAGGAAAGATTAAGGCAATAGAGAGACTATCCCATTTAATTTGAAGACTTAACACTGTTTATTTCTACAAGGACTAGGGTCAGTGCAAAAAACAGTAATACATACAGCTTCAGACAGCCTTTATCAGCCCTGTTCTAAAATAAGTTCCAACAATTTAAAACACATCAGTCTCAAAATAGCTTTTGAATATCATGGTTTCTTATTTGAAAGGTCCTCCTACAAATGCTTTCACACATTATGAAATCTGAAATTGCTTTAACATATAAAAAAATATGTAGACACAGCTTCTCAAGAAGCAGATCATTTACAGTTCATGATAGCCAATTTGCTTAGTTTGCCAAATTTGTTTAGAAAATCTGAAATAATTTATTATTGAATGAGAATTAGCTACATGAAGCTCAAAACAATCTCATACAGCTATCCTAACTCATTTCTGTTGGGTCTGGGTTTTGACATTATTGTGTTTTTTAAATAATGATTCCTGCCTCTGAAAAAGCCACCTCTCTCTCATTTCCCCACATATAAAATATAAAAAAATTCCCATTCCCCACCTATGTTTTGTCTATGAAGCTCTGAACTTGCAGGGATTTAAATGCATGTTCCAGCTGTATAGCCAGGGACCTGCTGCACTCAACTCTAGCCTCACTTCAATGAATGCTTTATATTGCACACAGCTAGATATGCTCCACCTTGCATATGCATAATTAAACAGAAACCTAATTAATCAATATTGTTAAAATAAAAATGCTGCCATTTCAAAACAGGAAGATAACTACTTTTTTAATGAAGCTTTTAAAACACTCAACAACCATACAGGTTTATTTATTTTATTATCCATCACAAGTAGTGTTAAAACTAAAGAAAACAAGGATTTGCGCCAATCTGTACTTCATAAATTAATTACTAATATAAAATACTAGGCTGAACATAAAAGAGCAGTAATTTTTTGAAAAGATTTCAAAATATACTTTTTTCTGGACAACACATAATTAAGAAAAATTAAACCTGAATTCTGAAGTGTTGAGTGAGCTGAGACAAACTTGTTCAAAACTTTCCAAAATCAAACCATTATTACTTCCTGTCACAAATCAAAGCAGCAATAAAAGTAAGACTTCTTATAAAGTCATTACGAGAAAAGCAGATCGGATTCTGGTGTAGCAGACACCTAATGTGTATTAAGTTTTAAAGGACTTGATCTTTGGAGTTGTTTTCTCAGTCAAGGACATCAGGAGAAAATCAGTCTCTTGACTTCAACAGAAATTGAAACATATGATTAAAAACACGGATATTTTTAGATTTTGACCTCACATGGCTTCTTGTTTGTCTGTTCCCACATAGTAGATCTGCCAGGATGACCTCACCAGCCCTGCCTGAATCACCTTTACCACCATCCCACTTTCCACTAAATTTATATTGCAAATCTGTTCCCCTTACCATCCCAATGACTATATATTTATTTATCTAGAAGACTACTACTCTGGCTTCTTCCTTAGACAAACAAAAACATTCTTGGGTGCAACCATGTCTCCTAGGTTTCTCTCCAGACCGAGACAGAGACAGCTCTGAAGTTTTCTCTACAGATTCCACTCTCTCCTATAATCAACTCCTAAGCTTAAAAACCTGGTTAAAAACAAGAAACTCACAGAGATGAGCACATGCCAATTCCTGTAGCTAACAATATTCAGGCATCCATTTAACACACGCAAACACATACACACACCTTTGTACTTTAAAGCAAAGCATTTAAAAACATTTTCTTCTTTTATCCACTTGCCAGGTTTCAATGCCTCTTAGAAAAGTAATAACAGAGACATCTAGGGAAAAGTTTATTTCCATCAACAACTAAAGCAGCTCAGATTTTGTACTACTGAAGAAACACAAAACTTGCCAGGTCTTGCATCTGAACAGATTGTGTTCTGCTTTAAATTCACTTTTTTGATTAATTGAATGGAACCCTCTGCATAAGCAGAAATCTAACTCCAGAGATACTGTGGCCATATCTGATTAGAGATACAGATTATTGCTTTTGGCAATTTATCATAAAAGCACTGATGGCAGTGTCATATTTAAGGTCACATTGAGGCTTATATATTTATTTTCCAAACTTTGAAGACTGAATTTTATTTTAATATTTAAGATGATACATTCTGAACACAGATCGATCTTCTGTAACATTTGCTTACTAAGGTGTTTGCTTTCATGCTTAGGAAATGCATTAAAATCAAATACAACTTTTAAAACATTTTCATTAAAATGTCAGTGTTTATCTCAGTCTCAATAGCTAATGAACCATAATGTACAAATTCCAGACAGCCAGACAAATATTTTCAGGCAGACAGCTCTTGCAAATACACACAGAGAAGGCCTTCATTTTCAGAGAAGATGCAGAAACTACCCAATTATTT
Organism: Megaceryle maxima; assembly: GCA_024605025.1. Lineage (NCBI taxonomy): Eukaryota > Metazoa > Chordata > Aves > Coraciiformes > Cerylidae > Megaceryle > Megaceryle maxima. The sequence continues at coordinate 10,578 of JANHGN010012258.1, read as the reverse complement.
TCATCATTTGGTGCTGCCTTCTTAGCTTCAAACCTTTTATGCCACTGTTTTTTGACCTTAGATACATTTTTGTCCTCTGCTTATCCAGATCTCAGCAGTGTTTCTCCAGATGAACCAGTAAAGGAATATTAAAAAGATGCTGTGGGAAAATCTGCTAAAAATCCAAGCTGTGAGAAGGTTCCATGCAATCACTGCTTCTTTTACTCACCCATCTCCTGATGCCAGTTTTTTACTTCCTAATTAGTTTTTCTATCCCTTACAGACTTTGCTTGTTTCCACATTTAATGTCTGCATCAGGAGATGATGCAAAGATGAGGTTAAGGAGGGACTGTCAGTGGAAGATGATGATGATGAGACATGCAGGGGAAGCATAGGTAGCTACAACAGATGAGACTTTTTCACACAATGAGATTTCTGGTGGTAAGGGAAGATTCAGAAAAATCACAGAACAGATCTATTCAACAGCAGTGTGGCCATCTAAGCAACTTAGGAATGCAGTGCAGCCTATGTATCTCAGCCAGAAAGGCAAGGGAGGGAAGAAAGATAGATCTGAGGGATGATAATAAAACTACGAAGAACAACGTACAGAAAAAAACTAGAAATGGTATTACCCAAACTTAAGCAGCAGAATCCATGTCAGTCTTGAATTCCTTAGTCTCCTTTGCCTAACACTTCCACTGACACATTTAGCAAACTCTGTGGCTCCCTAGCTAGCACCCAGTGCTAACCCATAGTTTCAAAATGAGAGCTACCCTCACCAAAATCACATCCAAATAACTCCTTAGTTTCTACCTTCCCAATTTCTGAATCACTTTCACATAAATACAATTGTCCTGATCCCGTATCCTCATTTCTAGTCCCAATCAAGGTACAAATATGGAATCCTTTTTAACAGAGCTTGTCATTACCTCCATTGAAAAGAAAAATATTCAAGAACCAAATATACGTGTTCTCTGCTAAAGAACATGTAATCACTCAAGGCCAACAATTCTTCCACCCATAGATCTGATTGCCTTTTATGGTTTTTTATGTACAGAAAATGCTCACTCAAAAAGCTCCATGTTTGTTTGCAGAAGAGCCAAGCCATCTCTACTGTTAATTAATATTACACTCCCTCCTGCATCCCAAATATCGCACACAGCTTTGCAATGAGGTTCACAACATAAAAATAAATATAACATAGAAGATACAATTGTTGAGCATTCTTTTTTAATCAGAATATTTCCAGGTGTAAAAGCTAGACTTGGAAAGGGCTGTTCTTGTGCAGCTTTCCAAAACCACAGAAGGCATTTACAAAGCCATCATCATCAGCTGTCTGTCTCAACCACGGTACCACACCTCTGCTAAATCTAGCATAGCCCTAGAGGCAGCTGGATGGGTGGGGAACTGGCAACTGTCTGCCTCCAGCTGGCAGGGAATCGGGGAGAGAGCTGCTGAAACAATCTTCCTGCAATTTCAGTGAAAAAGTACTCCACTGTAGCTTTTCCTTCAACTGATAAACATTGGGGAAAAATATTTACAGGCCAATAAGAGGAAGCAAAGAAAATTCAAAATAAACAAAAAGTCCAGATCCAATATTTTCCCCGTGTATGTTGTGAATACTTCAATAATGTAAAAATTGTAGAACTTAATATAAAATACCTGAGCAAAATCCATAAATATATTTCTTTCAATATCGCGTGTACACATCTTTTATTGTACTTCCTTGGTCAAAGAAACCTGCAGAGTTGAATAATTGAATAAATTGAATAAATCCTAATCTCATTCAACTATGATTACCAACAACCTTCTGATAAGTCTTCCAAGATGGTGTTCAAACTTTTTTTGTCTTTCTACCACTTATATTAAAAAAAAAAAAAAAGTCCTAATTAATGCAATTTGGCATGTGTCAGCATTATTTTCTTCTGCCTTTTGACACTTCTGACCCCCTCTATATGCAAATATGTATACTGTAAGTCTGATCCTTTTATTGTTACATTAGTTCTACTTCAACAATTTAGTAAATATTTTCAGGGTGCCAACATGATGAAGCTACTGTAACAGTTTAAGTCAACAGCCTGCCCTAAAGTGTTAATTAAATGACATTGCTCCTTCCTCAGACAACAAAAATAATAAAAGCTGCACGTAGATCTCTATTAAATTTAGTTCTTCAGGCTCTCAGTGAATCCTTAAAAGAGTTCTTATGCAATAAATTATCATACCAATGTCAAAAGCAAATGGCAGAACATGAGGGTGCTAGGCACTGCTCTGACCACCAAAGAAAAAACTCCATCTGAAGCTGAAATGTGATTCATAACCCAAAGCTTCAAGGAAAATCCTCAGAGAGCTCAAGATGTCCTACTAATGGTATAAAGTGATTGCAGCCCATTATGGAGAACCTCTGCTAATACTGAAGCTTTGATCTGTGAGACGTTAATTCAGTGAAAATACCTTTTAGTACTGCCATGACAGCAGAGTGCCTGACAACTGCATCAGCAAGATATGCTAAAGATTACATATGATATGTACAAGGGAGGCAGAGACAGTGGTACTGAACAGCTTTTATCAGCATTAGTTTGAGATAGCAACCTTCTTTGCCTCTAATAGCTAACAGCTTAATGTATACTATGGCATCCCATCAGAAACTTCAGCCAGGGTTCAGTATCCTCCACCATAAGCATACTCAAGCTAAGGAAATGAAGTTTGCAGGACACTTACATGGACTAAGGGCAAAAGCTGAAAATTTAAATTGCACCAAAATAGCACTAATTATCAGTGTCCAAGAGTTACATACAAAAGGTGTTTCAAAACAGCTCCCAGTGGGAAACTTCAACAAGGGAATCAGGGAATAGATACATTCTCAATGTCGACAGCTTCAGATCAGGAGGAACTGAAAATTCTCCTGTATGTTAGGTAACTGGAGAATATGGTCGAAATTCCAAATGCTTTTGACAAGTTAAAGACACGTCTTGAAATCAACAAAGCAAAAAATTTGGCTGAGGAGAGCAGTAAATCTGGAGAAGACAAATGCACAAGTACCAAGAGGGAAAAACAGTGATCACTGCAGTTTCACACTGAACAGTATCTAAATGCAATTCAGTAATGCAATGAAGCTTAAAAAAGGGAAAATCTTATTCTTGGATTTAATAACACAAATGCAATTCATGATGGCTGGAACAAAATCTGTCAACTTTGCTTGCTACTCATGGTATACTTCATCCAAGACAGGGATCTACAACTAGATCTCCTAGGAAATGTTCAAGGAATTAAGATTTTTATAATTTGCAAACAAGCAAATGATTTTGGAAAGACATGGCCATTTATGTCCTTGTCATAAAATCTTAAGAGAAATGTCATCAGCACTTTCCCCACGTCAGAGATGCTTCCCCATGTCAATCTTCAGAAATGGCAGAAGAATCATCATTTTAGTCTGTGGCAAAAAGTCCTAGGCTTAATACCAGGAAAATCTTTCTAATGATTATGGTAATCAAACACTGAAACTTTGTAAACTACAGGAATCTTCTTACCTGTAGGTTCTTAAGAATAGTGCAGTGAGGTCCTAAGACAGACAGTCTCCTTACAATTCCATCAGCCTGAGTACAAGGGGTTAAGTTTGATGATCCCCGTGTCCATTCCAAATCTGGACTCTCAGTCCTGTAGGCCAGCCTGGAAAATAGACTTCTGGCACATGCTTGAGGTTAGCTAAATTCTTGAGGTTCATTTATTGCATCAAATACACTAGAAAGTATCTTCCTGTAAGACCATACAGGTTTTATAACTGGGTAACCTACTTATAGATGTGGTCATCAAGAATAATGAAACTAACTTTCAGCAAACTTTTTATATTTTGCTAACTTTTATTTTTATTAATGTAAGCATACAGTAGATGAAAAGACACAAATAAGTTAAAAGTGATATGCTTAGAATGCAAATTTTATTGATAAAGGTATGTAAGAGCTTTTCTTTACAAAGCAAAATTAAAAAAAAAATTCAATGATGGATAAATCTGGATACTTCCAATCAGCTTCATTTTTCTTTCCTTTCCTCAGGGTGTGAAAAATGCACGAGTTCTTTTCACGGGAAGCCCACACAGTCTTCGTGAACAGTACACAGCAGAGTT
>JANHGN010012257.1:0-36644 GCA_024605025.1 Megaceryle maxima | reverse complement strand
GAAGAGAAGAGAAGAGAAGAGAAGAGAAGAGAAGAGAAGAGAAGAGAAGAGAAGAGAAGAGAAGAGAAGAGGAGAAAAAAAAGAAACAAGAACTCAGCTAGACTGGAAACAAAACAACCCCTTTCGGTACAGACTGAAATGTTTTACTAAGGTTAAGCCCTTTGAAAATGAGCATCAGTGACTATATTCATGGCAAGGGGAAGAAAATAACTTTAATAATGCCATGATTTAAAAAGCAAAAATTGTTATTGCTTTTAAAATTCCACAAGTGGCAGACAATAACAGCATAGCAACAGGATTCTGATTACATCGTAATAACGTGGGTCTCACAGCAAGTCCACAGCTATTACAGAGCGATTAGCCATCAGCACCTGGAGAAACTCCATTTACACTGACTGCCTCAATCTCCTCCACAAGTCATTTACAAGTATATGATCCTAATTTCTATTAAAAAAAACACACACAACATGCTGGGACTAGAAGATTATTTGGACATTTTGGATCAACCTATTTGATAGTTTAATGTGGTCTGGATTTTTTTTTTTTTATTATGATTTCTTTCCTTTTATCCCCTCCCATAAAACGCCTGGAGCATGATCAAGCAGATGAAAAACAGAACTAGTTTTAATTTTTATATTTGCTTATTTCCTTTGCTTAAAGAGACAGGAAGCTGCTGAAGTCACGTGGAGAGCAGCCCCAGTTTGGAACCAGACTGTATGACCACCTCCCACACTGAGAAGTTAGAAACAACTCGCCCAGTTCTCCCACTGTCCTTGCAGGTCCCATAGATGCATCAGGGTCCCAGGTCCTCATGGGCTATTCACACCCTGTTGAGGAGTTCTTCACACCAGCCAGAAAAGCAAGTGCCTGCAGAGGGCAGGGTGGACACGAGGACGTCATCCCCAGCCCATGTTGTCTCCCCACGGACCGCAAGACTAACATCTGGTACTCCAAAGTGTAACCCGTGTACCAAATCTATTCCACCGTGTGCCACAAGTGTCCTATTAGGTGGATGCTGCCTCATGCCAACAAGAACAAATCTGAATAGCATTAAGACTATCACAATACAGAAAAAAAAATACATATATAGGCCATTGTAATGTTTCAATTTTAACTTTCCACGCCCCTGTTACTCCTATAACAACTTTACCACCAGGGAGAGGGACACAGCATGTTTTGACAAGAGCATCTGGAGATACACGCTGAAGATTCACCTGATGTGTTTAAAGCCTTAAAGGTCTTTTACCCTACCAAAAATTAAAGGAAGAAGCTCTGACCTGATGGATTAGAATGCACTGCACAGAGAAACTATAACCTGGAGGCTTCAGAAAGGTGCTGCTACATGCAGTCAAAGAAGTGGTAAGGTTTTAGATGGGAAACATTAAGGATATAACTGTTGCATTTATTTGTTTTGAAAGCAAACAGAAACACATAAACAAAACCCTGAGGAACACAGTGACTTTTCCCAAAGCAGACAGGACCATCCTGCACAATCACACAGCTCCAGAGAGAGAATCAAGACAACTCACCTTGCTTTGTGTGAACTCCCTGAACATGGCAGCCAGCCCATCATCGTCAACATCGCTGTCAGTTTTAATAGCAACATTAAGAATGTGAATGGGCTCCTCGCGGGCAGTCTGCAAGTTAAAGAAAATACTCCCCATAAATAAAGAGTTACCAGCTTAACACTGGTGAGTCCTCAAAAGAGGCTCCCCAAACACAGCTCTGAAGTACAGATGCCTTAGGGATAAAATGACCTCAGCAGAGCACGCTGTAAACCAAGGAAAAATAGGAGGGAAACCCTTGACCAGGCAGCCTCACAAATTTGCAGTTTCACAGAAGTAGGAGTTAATGTCCACAAACAGGAGCTGCACTGGGAGAAGCCAGTTCTGATGGTCACATCTGCCTTGGCTAACTCAAGTGTGCTTCACTGGGATGCAGAGAGAATGGAGGATCGGGTCCTGTCTTTACAGGCAGGACATCAGAGGACTTTGGCATCAAGAAAGGCAATGAAATTAAGCAAATTCGAAGTGTAGGAGCAAAACAAAGTGTGTTTTCATATCTACAACAGAACGAAGCAATGCGGAAGCATCAGTTACGTTAGAGCTCTGAGAAATGACAAATGCAGCACTTAAGTGCCTGCAGTTAACTGTGAAAAACTGAGTATGAACAGGAATGATCCTTGGTGAGGTGAGGTAAAGAGAGAGGCCTCTGGACATTCAGATTGATGGTAATATTTTGGATCAAGGCTACAGTACTTCCACACATCGAGACCAATGGATTGGTTTAAACCCAAGCCCTGTTCTGGACACAGCCTGTATCCCAACAGAGCTTCCCCCTGGTGGGGGGGCAGGACAGACCAGTGGAGCAGTGCCCCGTGTCTCTAAGGGAAACTGGTCTTCTCTCACTAAGGATTATAAACCTTCTGCCTCCTCTGCACCTGCTCTCCACATCAATGCAAAAACTGAGGGGTTCCTCCATCTCTTCCTCCTACAAACAGTTCTAAGAGGTAGAACAGAGGGAAGAGTCAGAATGCAATGTGACTACAAAGGGTGTAAGACTGAAAATAAGGCAAGTCACACTTAAGTTAAAGGCAGCTGAATATGCAGTTCAACACTCCGATGCACAGAGGAGGTCTGGAAACTTAATTGTGAGTCTAACCTCTCAGTTATGCTGCTGTGGATCCAGCAATTCTGCTGATATTAAAAACTACAAACTAAATATACGTGGAGTGTAAGAGACTTAGCCGTAGTTTTGGAACAGTCAGAAAATGGCCACCTGCTTTGAATCACCTGCTGTGGAACAAGCAAACAAATCACATGTATAAATACACACAGCTCTGAACTCCTGCTTCCAGCACTGAAGTAGTGAAAAGTACCTAGCCTGCAGTCACTGCAGCGCTCCGCACGCCTTCTATTTCCAGCCCGAGAGCAATCTCAAGAGAGAAAACTACTGTACCTTGTCTTCATCATACAAGGAAGCATGGCCAGCTTCGGGGAAGGTTGGGCTCTGGGGAGGAGAGTCGCAGAAGCAACCCATCACTTCATCAAAGATTCTGAAATACACCAGAGGAGTATTAGTCATCAGCACGCTGCTGCCAGCCCACGGAAAGCACAGAGCACTAAAATCCACAAATCACCTCGCTAAGGGGGGGAGGGAGAGGAGAAGACTCCTTCCCTTTGCAGGACTGGAAGTGAAAAGCTGAGAAGGCAACAGCCTCCAGCCCTCACACCAAAGCAGAGCCTGGATCTCCTAACATTTGTCAGAGGTCTCGTGGTTGGAGGTCCCCACGACTGCTGCGGGCTCTGCTGGGGGTTTTGTCTACCCCGAGAACATTGAGAACATAAAGAACACATCCCCCCGCAGAGACACACGTGAGGAAGAGCATTAGAAGAAATCAGCACATTTGTAAACAATCTCCAAGCAGCAGAAATTCAAGATGCTGATCCTTCTGGCTGTGAACTGCTCTTACAGCAGTCTGAAACTTTCAGGTATCCCAAGGAGACAGACAAAGGGATCCAAACAAACTTCCATGCGAATCTCCAGAAACAAGCTCAGGACCAGTTTAAACCTGACTCTAGACAAGGCAAAGATTTCATCCAGCTCCATTTGGACCCACCTAAGAAGCCATCAACACAAACAACTGTCCCCCTTCCCCACGTACCTGACAAAATCTTCAAACGTGCGGAAGGAGACCATCCCACCCATCCGCTGGCACGGCGGAGTGAAGGAGTTGTCTAGCAGCACATCACTCACGCTAGCTACATGGACCATCCCGTAGTGATTGAGGTTGGAAGAGAAGGACATTCTAAATGGCAATTCAATAAGATCACAGTTAGTAGGGACAAGGGAGAGAAGAATATCCCTGGAAAAAAGATTTGTGCATGTGCGTAAGCTTCGACCACGGGAAGCGTGGCTGTTTATCCAGCATAACTGTTGTGTGACTTGTTAGGTTGCTCAGCACGCCAGACCTGCTGTGCTGTCTTCTCCACAGCCCCTGCAATGCTGGCATGCCCCTGGTGCCCTTACCTGGAGGTCGTCCCAGGGTACAGGAACAGTTAAATGAGTTAGGAAATGACGTTATAACCCTTTAAACCAACTATTTCCTAAGGAGTTTATTGAGGTGAGTTATGACTATGCAAAGCTGAACGTATTTTTCCTCCTGCACATAAGTTTTGCTTTACAGGTGGAATACTGAGATAAGCAACAATAATTCTAAGCTCTGACACTTTGAAGACTTAGTAAATTTTTACAAATTGAGTTGAAGCACACCAAGGTGTATTATATTATGGCTTCCACAATTTTTCTGGTCATTCTATGATTTACGCCGCTCAAGTGCAGTGTGGTACAGTGACCTCTCAAATCCTTTAATGCAAACAGGGTTTTCTATAGTCTCACACTAGTATTCCTACCCTAAACAAAGTCGTGTTACGGTGCCTTCCACTTGAACTGCTGACCACATTAAAGTGCTCCTCCATCTGAATTAATCCATACTTTAAAACCTTGCAACTCTCCCCCCTAATTCATTTGTTTTGCTCAGCTTTGGTTGCTAAGAGGCGGCAGCTGCTAAATACAAGCAGTTGGCCACAGAACCCACCTCTCTTCAGGGGCAAGGAGGGCAGAGCTCAGAGCTCCAGCGACTCCCCACTGTCCTACTCATGCTCAGTGTCTGCTGCTCGAGCACTGACGTACGCTGCAGCACACAGCACTCGGGCAGGACCGACTCCTCGCTGAAGTGAGGAGGACTGGGACAGATTTACACAAGCTCAGAGGAAGGCCCTGAGGAAGAGACCTCTCCTGAAAGCAGGAGCACCGTTCACCAAAGGTCAGCATCACTGCCTAGTGAGATCCTGAATGGACCGAGGCATCACGGAGCTCTCACCCAGTTCAGCTGCTATGGCAGCACACACCAGCTGGGAATTGTTTGTGTGATTTCACAGTCTGGGCTGTTATTGTTGTTATTATTATTATTATGGTTTTTTAAAGACCCTCAACCTTACGGTCAAGACTTGCAGAGGAAGTTTCTCACATAGTGAACAAAAATCGTACAACTGTCATCCTCTCCCTAGCTGCTAGAACTGGGTTTCCCCTTCTCTGCAATAACCATTTCCGATTTCTAAACTGTGCTACAGAGTCATCTTAATTCACTCAGGGTCCTACTTCAAAAGCTCCCTGCCACGTGGTGCTCTGAACCCTCCAGGTTGCTCTGAAGAGGCAGAAATGCTGAGCTGGCACACGGCAGTGCTCAGCCACCCAGGAGCTCTGCACTCCCTGGGGCTTTGGGAGACAGGAACAAAGTTAACTTTCCATTCTCCCCAACTGGTGCCGCAACCAGGGGCAGAAGGCAATGGGAAAAGTAAACTCAGGGCACTGGTTCAGCACAGCACATGCTTGAATTACAGCTTGTAAAGTCAAAAAGATGCTCGACTGCCAGGCCAGACCAGGTGCCAGGCAAAGCAGGGGCCACAAGGACACAGCACCAGACTGGGGGCTGCTCGCACTGCTACTTACTGGCTTTTCTAAGATTTCTTTCTTTCCACGTACTGAAAAGCCCTGTGATACGCTCCTAAGTATACTGTTAACAAGTCTAAAGTATCATCAGTTTGATTAATGGCTCTCCATGTTTGAAGTCGCTCTGTGTTTCCGTAATTTATCTCTGATTAAGAGCCATGAGACTTTCAAGCCCTTTTTTTTACTGTTTTTCCCTAAATAGGCTTGTAAGCAGTAATACATAATAGGTATTCATATTTTGAAAGAGAAAAATTTTCCAGGACATGCCTTGGTGTACATTTCTTACACCTAATACAAAAAGTACCACAGAACAGTAACTAAACAAAAAGACAGCAGACGTTTTTCATGTATTATTTAAAACAAGAAATACTTTTCAACTGAGACATGGGAGGAAAAATTAGCGTCCAAAAACACAACAAAACATGCTGTCAGCTGTTTGAGATGTAGATTCATCTATGGCATGAGGGAAGTGAAACAGCCTCGACAAATTCTAAGCTAGAAACCACAGTGGCACCAGGCATGGGCTTGGAGTAACTGCTTGTTCAGGGTGACACCCGACCAAAGGATCAACAGCCGGGAACCCCGTTCCAAAACAGAGACCCTAGGGACAGCACCCTGCTACAAGTGTGCTGTGTGTACCATACTGCAGATGAGCTGAGTCACCCGGCAAATTTGATTTTAAAGATTGCTGCATGCAAAGCTTTTTTTTAAAGGGTAAAGAAAAGCTGAAAACATGTTTTAGACAAAGGGAGAGGAAAAGGGAAGGAAAAAGAAGAGTTATGTTTGAGAGCTTCCCAGTAAGGGCACTAAAATAAAACATGTTAAAACATTAAGTGTTAGGCTACTTCTTTCTAGTCTGTCTTTTCAAATTTTAAAAGATGACAAGTACCATACCTGTTTAGCGTGGGGATGTTCCCTCTGTAATCAAACAACCACAGTTAGTTACAGATTGGTTAGTGAAAGCCATAATAAAGAACTATCATCAAGCTGATTCACAGACCAGCAACAAGTTTACACTTTACTAAACCAAAATTTGTCAACCATTGGGTATCAGTCAGAATTCAATTTCATTGACCCTGAGAAGGCACCCACCACCTGACTTCGCTTGCCTCGGCTGCCATGGGAATGCGCACAGACCACGCACATAACATGCAAATAATATACCCTGGGAAAACACGTCGTATTTGCAAGGCACCCTGTATTTCTAGAGCATCTTTCATCACACCCACTTCGAGCCCTTCGCATACACCAAGTGAGCTGCACAAGCAAGACCCAGGGAGGTGTGTGTGTGGCGGGGGTCTGTGCACCCCCTGACAGAAGGGCAAACAGCTCAGATGCAAACAGTGACCACATCACACCGGAGGACTGCAACAGGCTCGGGGGGACAAGCCAAACCCTCATCGCCAAACCTCTACGCTAAGCAGCAGCCCACGCACTGGCTCCCGCAACAACGCAGGGATAAAGCCAACAGAGACACAAACACCGTGTAGTGCTTTGCATTTGCAGCATTCAAGGCCACAAACACCACAAAGAACAAGCAGAACCCAAGGCTAATTTTAGGAAAATGTTACGGTTCCTTGTATATCTCCATCTCTTCACATAATTGCATGCAGACTGGGGCTTAGTGATGAACACAAGACAGAAAGGAACTGAGGGGCACATTTTCCTGCCCGTGTAAGAACAGCACAGTCTAGCCCATGCCAGCTACACTCATGAAAGCACAAGGCAGCACATTGCTCCATGAGAGAGGGAGAAATTGCTGGGATCTGACATTCAAAATAGTAAAGATTACACTGAAAAAAAAAAAAAAAAACCAAATACAGGCACACAGGAGACTTGTACAAAGAGATTGGCAAACATGCAAAGGTTGAAAGCAAAGCTTCAGGCAGCATGTAACTGGACATTCACCATCCCCTTCCCTGCAGAAACCTGTAGGAGATCAAACCACAGACTTGTTTAACATCCCTGAGCACAGGCAAGACCCCAAGTTACTGGGCATGGAGTCTCGGTACTTAACGCCCAGTGCATTTCCATGGCCACACTGCTAAACACACTGCCTGCACCTGGCCCTGCTCTCAGACTGGTTTTGTCACGGCAGAGTCACATTCACTGCAGGGTTGTATGTTTGGTGCATTACTGGTAGAGGCACAACAAGTTCCCATGTTCTCCTCGTGCCAGGCAGGAGAAAGCACAAAGGGGCCTAAAGACACGTCTGTTCCACGGTAAATAACACGTTAGGGCCGAAAGGGCCCTGAGGCCCCAGGGGGTGAGACTATTTTTTTTGCTTGGCAACTGGTGGGAAAGCTGCATGTTGGAAAAAACAGCCTGGAGAGGACTGGCAGTTCCTACACCTGGTACAATTGTGGAGTGGTCCCTGGAACGCTTTCAGAAAACAGACAGAAAAAAAGAAACCAAACAGCATAACAAATGCTCCTTTCCATCTCAAAAAAGGGCACCCTGCTGCCTTGCTCCAGGAACCCTCCTCCAGCCACACCATGAGGAGCTGAAGAGGCTGTGGCAAGAAGGGCAATGATAAAAACCGGAGAGCCAGTGGCTGGAGATGTCAGGGAAGAACGGGGAAATGGCCTTCAAGCTGCACACTGCGGGGCTGGCTCTGTACCCACAGGTACTGTAGCTGTGGAGGGCTTTTCGCATCGGGAGCTGGATTGGCACCTGCCACTGAAAATGCACCAAGAGGTGAAGGGTTGACATTGGCAAGCCCAAGAAAGCCTTGTGAAAAGGCACTAGAGTCCACTCCACACACCCCTGCAGCCCTGAGAGGGGAAACGCCAGCTGGAAACCAGCCTGCTCGGCCCGATGGCAACACCAGTGCCACCAGCAGCACCACGGTTCCGGGAGCTGAACAAAGGCACAGCTGGTGGAGCACGTGCCCAAGGGTTCTCCACAGCCAACTCCTCAGAGCTGATCGCAGGATCAGAAACCTTCTCACCACACCAGCCCCAGCCCTTCCTCTTATCTCTCGGAACTTTGTAAAAGGCCCTCCTTGCCCGGGGGAGCCAATCTCTGTAGGAATGTGCTCCATGCTGATACAACCTCTACTCTTACAGTCGCTGCTTCTGCTCAAACAAACAAAACTCCCCTGAACTCCTGCCTGGTTGAATCTGAATTTGTCTCCCCTCACCCCTCTCTCCACCCCCCACCTTTTTTTCCCTTTTTTTTTTTTGTTTCCCCCCCCAGACAGGAGCACTCCCCTATGAAAATGCTGGCAAGGCATGCAAAGCACCACTGCTTCGATCAAGCTGTGATTGAGTGCCAGCGCAGGGCAAAGCTTTTGAAATCAGGCAGCAAAGCGGAATCAGCAGAGGTCGGCTGAATAACCCACTTGTAGTTATTAACAGCAGTACCACAGGAGAAAGAGCAATTCCACTGGCTGTGACCAGTGGCATTCCTCTTATGTTTCTTCATTTCTGTAGAAGAATCTAAACAGAAGGCTGTGAAACATGCCTCAAACCATACATTTTGATTGGGTTTTTCCTCTCCCTCTTTCTTTCCCCATTCTTCTGCTCCCTCTGTGATTCAGCCAAGCTGAATCTGCTACCGAAGTCCAATTTGCATAAAATTATCGTCGTTCCATTCAGTTTGCTGCCCCTTCAACAGCCCCTTCTTTGCTCTGCTGGAAGATTTTGCCCTTTCTGAAACAGGCAAGCCAAGGGAACGGCAACACATTACTGCTGCCTGCTGTCTAATTAACATCAAACCCTCAGCACAGAACTGCAGGGATTTACAGGTGTCCTGGAATCATTTTCCCCTCCTCCCTCCCGATATCAGCCGGTCTCCCGCAACAAGGAGGGGACCTCAGGCTACCTAATGATACACTGCGAGCGGAGCACTCGGGTCTCCAGGCTCGTACGGTTTGAGTCCAAAGCAGCAGAGCTGATTCAGTGCTGGCAATCCAAAGACTGATGCAAGAGGCTGTTTTAGCAACTACTTTAGTCCACAGAAACGCTGCCGTTTTGTCAGAAATACCAATGTTCTATTGTTCTAACGTGACAGTAGGAAGGCACCTATAAACACTGCGCTAAGTGTAAGCCAGCTTTGGTTTCTTACTGTTCTTCAAAAAGCAGTATTTAATTTGGTTTTCAGCCTTCAAAATGGTTTCTACCTGTAAGCTAAGGAAGAGGCTGACAACAAAAAAAGAATAACCAAAATACTCCATAGATGATAAAACATCAAGAGACAGCAAAGGAGAGATCATGCACCGCTCCTGAGCCTTGAAATCAGCAACATCGAAGTCCAAGTAGGATGTCAACAAACATCTACAGGCACAGAAAGAGGAGATACTGGGCAAAACCAAGCACAAGATAGTTGAGACATTTATATTGATACCCTTGGAAATACAAAGCAACTGATGACTAGACCTGAATTCCAGCATCACGGACAGCAGGATGCAATCCCAAGAATGAATTCAACCTAGACAAGTCTAAGGCATTTGCCTGTATGTCCATGTTCACCAAGTTATGTGCACTCCCAGCTCCAAATGCAGCTGGGATTTGGTGCTACCAGACACGGTTTACTGAGTTTCAAAAGTAAAACTTGCTTTAAGCCAATTACCAAAACCTGCAGTGATAAAACCTTCCTTCACCCCCACCTTCCAATGGTGGATCCTGACTCCGGGTTCCCCAGGAGGTCTCAAGGCCAAGTGTGGCAGTTTGGGGTGGCTCGTGGGCTCAATGCACAGATGGATCAGGAAGGCATCAGAGCGAGCAGAACAGGCTGCGTTATTCTTCCGTTGCCTTTGGGGCTCAACGTATTCAGAAGGCAGAGAGCCCTGAGGCCTCATTGGCGTACCCCAAAATAAAGATATATCCAGCATCTCTAAGTACCCTTGTCAGCAATTGTCTTAGCATCTGACAGAGGGAGCAGATTTACCTCTGAGTAAAACAGAGGGATCTGTTTTGTGGGAGCACATTTACCTCCGAGTTCTTCCCTTCTGATCCTGCAGCCCATCTGCTACTGGGGAAGGAAAGATCAAGAGAGCAGCTGAACAACCTGGCTGGGGGAACGCAGGGAGCTGGAGAAAAGGGGATGCTTTAGGAGGAGCAGTGCAGCGGCACGATTCTGCAGCAGGCTCCAAAGGCTGGCCGCAGCAGAGCAGACAATGTCCCAGGTTAATTTAAACCTTACAGCTTCAGACATAAGAAAGGCTGTTTGAAAGCAGGAGAGGAGAGGGGGATTATTAGAAAAAAAAAACCAACAAACCCCAAAAAAACCCTTCTCCTGTTGAAAAAGCACTGTAATTCCCTCTCCCTCTACTAGACACAATGTTTCTTTGAACAGAAGATTTTAAACTAAGATTAGGCAAGCCCCGTTTCGTGTGCTGAACACCTAAGAAAGGCCTTTCAGTGTCTGTCACCGGGCTCACCATTCTCACAAAGGAAGCTGAACTCTCTAAACACCAGTCAATATTCCACCAGCTTCCCATCTCAGCAGGGCAGTCTGAACAAGAGGGAAGCAAAGAACAGCTCGGAACAGGGCTCATTTCATTCTCACATCTTTTCTCCCCAGGACTCTAGCTGCCTGAAAGAGGCAGGTTCTCCAAAGGCAAGGGGCTCCGCACAGAGCGGTTGTCGGCAGTACCCCGCTGCAGCGCGGAGCCGTCGGTATCCCACAGCTACCCTCCTATCGCTCCCTCCCCATTCGATTCCTGCAACACCCTCTGCTTGGGGAGGCTTTGGAAACCCCATTTACTGCGAAAGGCACCAGATGGTTACACCGTACTCCTCATCTGCCTTGCACCGGGCCAGAAGGAACGCTGGGTTGGATCTATAAAGCCCCATGACGGTTTCAATTACAAGCAGTTTTTCTCCCTATGTCTTACCCTTACAATTGGGATCAGTGGGGATTCTTATAACGGGATGTTTTCTATTAATTTAAAGAAATAATTCCCCAAACGCTTTTTGCCCACAAAACCCCACCAGGAGCAGGTTGCATTTCTATGACTTTTGGAGCAGATTTAGCAGTTTTTCTTTCCTCCCTGCTTCCACGTAAAGCTTTCCTGTGGGTAGTTGATGGTGATCATCCAGTGGCCAAAAATACCAAGCCTGAGTGCCTCGCTGTGGTTAGTCAGATAAGAAGTAGTGACTGTGACTGCTTCTGTTGCAATTAAGTAAAGGCGTAGCAGGGTTAAATACCAAAGAATTTAAATATAGCAACCTCTATCAGTTTGCAATTTTCTCTCCACGATTATGCACTCCAGTAAAATTCAAGCCCTTAAATGTTCACAGAAGCCAGGCGCAAAAGGGACCTGGGTTTAAAAATATCTGATAATGTGCTGAAAAATGTGTGGTATCACAGAACTAACACCAGCTCCAAAAGAGAATGCTCTCTTGAGGGCTCTCTGGGATCTGCTCCCATTTGACCAGGACCAAAGGGACGTTTTGTTTGGTCAGCTGGGTTGTTTTGGCTTTGGGGTTTGTCCTTGGAATGCATTTTTAGCTTTTCAGTCCAACAGTTCACGCTACAGAAGATACAGAAAAAACATACGATAGACACAGAACATGGTCAAAAACAACGAAGAAGACTTAAGTGAGACAACATCTGAGACTTTAAATGTCTGTGTCTTGGGCTTAACTCAAGGTCTGCCTTTACATCCAGCTTAAATCCACACCCTCGGTGCTAATTTAAGAGCCTGGGTACCCTGCTCCCGGCTGTGCTTCCGCACCCAGCCACGCCACGGCCGCACAAGCAGGTACGCACCACTGCAAGAAGCTGCATTAAGCAACAGGAGCCAAATTCATCCCCAGCAGACAGAGCTACAACTCAAAGGAACCCAACCTGCCTACACAAGCAGTGCACTGTCCCCGAGCCCGCTTGCCTCCGCACAAGGACTGCGATGCGCTGTCAGTCAACCATCAGCAGCGCCGATGGCCGAGGAGCAGAATGGAGCTTCAGGACATTCTCCCAGCAAATTCAGTGTACAGGAGAGAGGAGATTTCAGGGCAAAGAAGCTGTTCCCCAAGCAGGTAACAGTTCTCCTCTTCCAGCTGACCTTGTCCAATTAAGCTTGTGCACAGTAATAGAGCAGCGGTCAGCACGGGCAGGCCAAACAACCCCCAAGCAACAGAGGGAACTGAGACCAGCAAAGAGAAGAAACAGAGAAAGAAGAGGTAGGGTGGGAAGAGGGTATTATAAAGGGGTAGTAAAAATAGTATGCAATTATTTACAAGTATTCTAGAAATGTAGGAAACAGATGAGACCAAATGCATGTCCCATTTGTGTGGCAAGCGTTTTGTGCCGCTTGTTGAGGACAGTCATTCATTGCAAGCAAACCAGATTCTGAAAAACATTTCAGCAAATGTACTGATGGATTCTCAATGAAGCGAGACTGGGCCCCGTTGCCCAACCCCACCAAAAATATAAACGAGGAAAAAGATGTTTGGAAACAAAGGAGAAAAGCTGCCCTGGTACCCGAGTGCCAGACCAGCGCGGACCAACAGTGGCACCCGGTGGCCACCCGGGCTCACTGCGCCTCTGGGCTCCACAAGCTCCCCCAGCCCGGAACAGACAGAAAATCGCATCTAAAACACCCTCCCGAGCTCCCGCTGCAAATGAGAAACCACGGGAACTGACTAAGCTGACCGATGCTGAAGAAGTTCCGATAAGCAAGTTTGTCTGGGGGCTTCTTTGTGTTTTAAAATGGTCTCAAGACTGGCTCGAGCTGCGACCCTTCTCTAACAGGGCAGCCACCGATGGATGCTTTTGGCTGCAGCCTTGAGAAATACATTCTGAAAAAGACTGACTGGAACCCAAAGCAGGTCAGCTCCAGCGTTTCTCTGTACCATACATTCACACAGGCATCTTGGTCTCTTCAGTCAAAAAACCCCACATGCTAGAAAAGAGATCACCTTCTCCAGAAAAGCCAGGTTTGGAAGTAAGAGTCAATCACAGCGACAAAGGGCTGGCAGGGGAGCGCTGCAGGCAGGGGATAGAGACTGTTTGACTGTTCTTTATTAAAATTCCAAGTAATTGATAATTCTGCCTAGAACTGTACCTTTTGGAAGGCTTGGGATTCAGCTAGAACTGAAGTTCTAGAGGAAAGTTACCACAAAAGCCAAACTTAAAAATCAGAAAATACATGAAAACTGTAATATATTTAAATTAATCCAAATGGCAGCAACCACTACCCACAGCTCCTGAGATTTTAAATAACTTAGTAGAAGGAAAAGAGTAACGTAGCATTTTATCTTAACTAATTTGTGCTTGTTCGAGGCACTGGGACCCTCCCTTTCTCCACCAATTCTATTGCAAGTTTTCTTTCATGATTAGCTGGGGCTAATGTAGCCCCCTCGGTGATTAGCTGGGGCTAATGTAGCCCCCTCAAAAACCTCCCGATTCCAAAGGCACCTGGACACATGATCTGACCTGTTTGGATGGGAGGTTGGTAGCATGAACTGGAATTCCACCACACAAGTGTTATCCTTCAGCTGGCGATGCTGGACGCTGTTTAACTCATAGGCAATATATGCCCTTCGAACGTACACCTGGTTAGAGAGAAACTCCATCAGCTTAACTGTGCTAAGGAAGCAGAAAGAGAGAAAGAAGACAAAGAATATACAAAGACTTCAAAAATACCAAACCCCAAACAGGTACATCCAAATGAACATCTAGACAGAGCTGTAATTCAAGCAGAACACAAAGTTATTCTCTGAGGAAGGCCAGTCTGGCAGGATACAGCCATCAGCATCAGGCAAACATTCTCTGACAGCAGCTTCACTTTCAATCCTTTCAACCACCTAGGTCTTCTTTGGGCAAAGAAGATAACATGACTCTGAAATTTCAGTCAGTTATGAATATTAATGGTGCTAAGTGCCAGACTCCAAGCATGCCAGATTCCACACAACCTACAGCTCTCTTCAGCTTGCAGGGTAACAATGCTCAAAACGAGCAAACAAACAAAAAACAAAATGAAAATCACAGGAAGATTAAAAATATCTTTTTCAATAGCAATAAACTTACCTCCAAAGCTGCCATTCTTACCACCTGGTTACTGTGGTAGAAGAAGTTGGGTAGCACATCAAAGATGGATGTCTCAGACAAAATGAGTTTCTAGAAGAGATCACGTGAAGCAGAGTTTTAGAAGAGAACTGCTTGTCTGGCAAACAGGCTCAGGCAAGAAAACCCAAACCCCAAATCAAGCCTGACTAGTTCCGATTTCCATGCTTCTCCTATTGTTCAAGGATTATGACCTTTGTAGATGAAATCAAAGAATCATAGAATCATCTCACGTTGGAAGGGACTCATAAGGATCACTTAGCCCAGCTCCCCTGCTCCTTGCAGGACTACCTACAACTAAACCATCTGACCCGGCATCGTCCAGCCGCTCCTTGAGCTCTGGCAGGCTTGGTGCCATCACCACTGCCCTGGGAAGCCTGTTCCAGCAACCGACCACCCCCACAGCGAGGAATCTTTTCCTATGTCCAATCTGAACTTCCCCTGAAGTTCATTTCAGCTTCACCCCATTTCCTTGTGTCCTATCACCGGTCACCAGAGAGAGGAGATCAGCTCATCTCCTCTGCTGCCCACCTTGAGGAAGCTGCAGACTGCAATGAGGTCATTCTGATAATGGTGTAGGAAGGAAAACAAAAATGAGGGGGAAGCTAGAAACCAGAACAGTACAATTTACAGCCACGGGGACCTTGGGACTACAGAAACATTCAGATCAGTGAGAAGAAAGCAGGGAAACAAGGCGAGAAGTTTGGTAGATACCTGGAGGTTCTCAATGCAGAACTGGTGTCCGTACATGTCAATAGCAGACAGGAAGATGGACTCCACCTGGTTGTGGCGCAGTTCGTAGGACGGCAAATGGGAAGCAATGAGAACCTGGTAGACAGCAAAGAGAAGGAGCATGAGTGAAGGGAGCTATGCTGGGCCTTGTCAGGAGGCTGTTCCTCCAAGGCAGCAATAGTCTGCTCCATCCCAGAAGGGGCGACTGGTTTCTCCTGTGGATTCAGTGGCACCTGGGCAATGCTGCAAGCTCTCTTCCCTCCCCAGCCTCATTTGTGTATCTGCTCGGTTTGTATTATTGGCAATTCCCCAGGGAGAAAAGGAACAGCTTCTATCAAGTTCCATCAGTGCATGTGATTTAGCACTGCAGAGCTGCTAGTCCTGGGGATTGCCTGGCCGGCTGTTAATTGGAAAGCAGATCTGGCAGGCAGCAGCTGCGGGGAGGCCAGCAACGGAGCCCGCCTCTCACAGCTTCCGAGCGGAGCGAGCCAGAGACGCTGGTGCCAGGTATTAAATGCCCAACATGAAGGATATGGAGATAGGCAGGGGAAGCCGCTTGCAGGGGAAAATGAAGTGAAAGAGCGACATAAAGACACACACAAGGACGGCAGCCCCATCCCCAGCACGCTGCTGAGAGGTTCAATAACTGAATGGGTTCAAGGACACAAATACAATCCTGAAGGAAACACATAAGGTCACCGAGCAGCTTCAAACGCCCCATTCGTTTTCAACAGTCAAGCTCTGAAATAAAAGGAGAGATGCCCAAGTGTCAGCTTCCTGCTGAAGACTTTTAGAATGGAGATAGGGACTGTGGAGCGAGAGGAGTGATCAGACTGCAGGGTTAGCACCACCGTGAAACAACTGTGCCCTCTCACTCCTGCCTGGCTACCGTCGAACCTCTGAAGAGGAAGCCCACAGTAATATCCAGGTAGATACCTGGCATTCAAATTACTATCTGTGCTAGACTCTTGGAATTGACAGTATCAGAGCTTTTCTAATTATCTTCAGATTAAAAAGAAATCGACAAAACAATCTCAAAATCTAGAAGAAATCCTGCAAAGGACCAATGCAATTCTTTGCAATAATTCCTTAGAAGTTGCGAAGAACATCTGCTTCTTGGGTAGATTTCCCTCTCTGTTCTCTGCAGACACCAATTCACAATTGTAAAGTGCCTGATGAACCCAGAGAGCGTGTCCTGGCTGTTTTCTGTACAGCTGCCTGCACTCGTTGGGTTCACAGATTATAAACACCAGAAAGAACCACAGTGACCGTGTATTTTGACTTCTTCTGTCGCACAAACCACAGGCTACTCCCAATTAACTCCTACTGGAGCCAGACAAAACTTCTTGGAGGAGCAGGGACAAAGGAACGTAACCTCAACTTCCAATTTTACAGCGATTGGGAATCCCCTGCAATCTTTGTTAGACTGTCACAATGGTTAATCATTGGTTAATTAGGTTCGTTGCCGAAGCGCCGCTCACAGTCATCTACTGCTCACGCTGGCATAGCAATCAAAATAAACATCAAGAGATGAGAGACTTTGCAAAAGAGCGAGGTCCAAGCAGGAGCAGTGCCGGTCGAGCCATCCTGGCTCTAGCAGGGGTCAGCTGGTGCTGCTGACCACGCTCCCGTACCTGCCGTGCTCGCAGGGCCACTTTCGCGTTGGTTGTCTTGCTGAGCTGGGTCAGCTCTGTCAGAATATTAATCAGCTCGTCTGTCAAGGTGGGGTCACGGCCACATAGCTGGTCCTAAAAATAAAGAGAATTGAAAATGCTTAGAATAGAGGAAAACCACCTCCCGTCCTCCTGCAAAGGAGTTTAAAGCTGAAATACGTACGCACACGCTCCTGGGTGCTGGACCTTATCACCTCGAGAGGTCCCTGTCTAAATTACTCTGTAATTCCGTGCTGACAAGGGTACAAGTATTAGGCTTTCAATAGTTTTACACAGAGAAATAAAGCTATGGAGGGAAGAAGGAACTGGCACCATCACCTATTTTCTCATGTAGCATGTTTTGGCACCCCAACACAGGACAAATACTGACTTGTCAATGAGGTTCAAGTAAAACGCTTTCCCATGACCCAATTTCAGCATTGTACCAGAATTCTCCCCCAGCAGCGATGGAAAATCCAAAGAGCATTTAATTGTAGCAAAACGCCTCGTGGCGCACGCAGAGATGAGCAAACTTGCACCACGAGAAGCGACCAAACAGAGCAAGTTCAACTGGAGGGAGAACCTTGTGAAGTCCATTGGGAATAAATAAATCAATCAATAAATAAAATAAATCAAACCAAACCTAAATAAGTAAATAAATAAATAATGCTAATAATAAATAAAAAACCAAACCAACAAACAACCCCCGACCGACAAAACCAAAACCAACCAAAAAACCCAAAACCAGACCACAACTCCACAACCACAAACCAACCACACACTTTGTACAGCTTCAGCAACACCAGGAAAAAAAAAAAAAAAAAAAAGATCCTGTGGTTTCCCTAACAGAGCTCTGCAGAGCCAACTAAAGCCATGAAGTATATCATGGGTGCTCTGCCACAGCACAGGGCTGGCTCCATAATCCTTCTAATTGGAGAATCCTGGTTCTGAGGCCATTCCCTGTCTTCCTTCACGGTCTAACCTGGCTGGATAAAACAATCAAACCGATCAGCACGATTTGCAGTGTTAATGCTGTTTCAAAACTCTTTTGGATTCAGCCATTCAAAAAAAAAAACCAAAAAAACCCAAAAAAAACCCACAAAAAACCACAAAACCAACCCAACATAAAAGGCAAAGAGTAAAGACTTCGATGGGTTTTGTTTTCTGCACGCAGGAGGTGTGCTCTCATGTACAATTCCTTCCAAAAATAGTTTCAATTCCCATGAATAATCCCACAGTCTTCAACTACTCACATTGGCTCTTGCCTCCCGAAGCTGGAAACCCTCTAGGAGCCTCTAATGTGTTTCTTCCACACAGCACTTAACAGTTTTTCTCTTGGTAAATGAATCACAGAAGAAACAGGAGATGAAGCAGGGATTTGCAACAGGGAAGAGGGTCAGAGCCTTACATTTTTAAGAGATTTTAAGCACACACAGTCCAGAAAAGACCCTTTGAAGATGCAAGAAATAGAAAGGGAAAAAGGGAAGGCTCTGTGCAGCAGGTTAGATGGATAAACCTGCCAGGGAAAATAGAGTAAAAAAAATGAAAAAAACCCAAATAATCCAAGTCCTGTAGCCTGACTAAGAAATAACAGTTTGTACTACACGCGACTCCAAAGCTGAGTAGCTTTTCCCCCACACTGCTCTTGATCCCTTTCTCTCTGATCCCGCTCAAGCATGATGCCATCTCCAGGATCAGTGCTGTACTCTTACAAAAAAAATCTAAGCTACTCACTCTTACTAGATTGTCGTCCCCTCCTAAGCAGTCTTGGGCCAGCAAAGATTACGATTGTTCCCAAATACAGTTCTGTAAATTTACCCACTCCAGGTGCCCGTCTGAATTTAGATGTAAGGAAGAAGTTCTTTACCACAAGGGTGGTAGAACACTGGGACAAGTTGCCCAGGGAGGTGGTTGAGGCCCCATCCTTGGAGACATTCAAGGTGGGGCTTGGCGAGGCTCTGGGCAACCTGCTCTAGTTGAGGATGTCCCTGCTCTCAGCAGGAGGGTTGGACCAGATGACCTTTGGAGGTCCCTTCCAACCCAGACAGTGCAATCATTCAATGAATTCAAGAACTGCCCTCGTTGCATTTGAAATACACATCCTTGGGTGTAGCAACGCTACTGCCCAAGGTACACGGGACATCTGCCACGCCACCAGCAATCCTGCCCAGTCAAGGCCAGGATGTGCATACAGCAGTCAGTTAAGTACATAAAATGAACATACAACTTCAAATCACACTGTATTTCAACAAATAGATGAAGGATGAAGTAGTTCCCATCCTGCCTTAAACGCCTGCTAGCTAAAAAAAGTGAATGATGGCAGTGTGACGCTATTACTAAAGCCATCCTCGGAGCCCCTCGTTACTAATGGATTCCCGGGGATCCATCAATAACAGCAACACAAGCATCAAGGTATTTTGACACGATGTTTGCCCTTGGAGAACAAACTTAAAACCATCCCACACAAATAGCCTGGCCACTCATGAACTGCCCCAGCCTTCACCATGATCATACCAAACGTGCCATGGGCTCCCTTGGACCTGAGGAGTAACATGAGTCAGAAGGAAGAGGAATGATGGTCTTTTGGTTAACGGTGTGACCTGTAACCCAGCAGATGGTAACCCCGAGCCATGCCAGAGGTGACACTGTGGCCAAAGGCACAGGGCCTCTCCTGAACCCTCGTCTGTTTCCCGCTCGATGGGAGAACTTCCCCCTGGTGTGAGGGCAGAAGCCCTTTCACGAAGCCTTGGGCACTACACTGAGTAGAAGTGGTGCTCAGATCGCTGGCTAACTACCCAGATATTCTTCCATCTGTGCAGCATGGGCTCTCCAGTATGGTTTAACTTCTAGCAAACTGGGATGTCAGCCTTTACTTGAGTAGAAACAACTGTCAGTGGTCAACAGGATGGGGCCAGACTCTTTTCAGTGGTGCCCAGGGACAGGACAAGGGGCAATGGGCACAAACTTGAACCCAGGAGGATAAAGTTCTTTGCTGTGAGGGTGTCAGAGCCTGGCCCGGGCTGCCCAGAGAGGCTGTGGAGTCTCCTCTGGAAAGATTCCCAACCCCCCTGGACCCTGCGCTGCTGGGCCCCCTGCTCTGGGTGACCCTGCTGGATGGAGCAGGAGGGTGGCACCAGAGCATCTCCAGAGGTCCCTTCCAACCCCCACTGTGCTGAGATTCCATGAAGGAGAAAGTAAAACTCTCTGATGTTCCTCCACGTTCCTTATCTGCCAGCACCACCCTCGCTCCCTCAGACCGGCGTTGTGCCCAACGCGAGGACTCGGCGAGGCTCTGCTCCAAGATGTTGGCTCACACGGAGCTGAAAAACTAGACAAAAAAACTTTCAGTCCCATTTTAGCACGAAATAATCAGGATGACAACAACAAAATAAAGCAGGTAGCTGGCGCTGCACCGGCTTTTGCCTGCGCTGATTGGCAAAGGCAGCGAGCAAAGCCTCAAACCAGCTCTTTGACAAGGCCTAACGCCTCCCCGGCACCCCCGTGTAATTACACACTTGAGTGACTGGACTCTGAAGAAAATTGAAGGCCTGAGCTGCGAACAGCTGCCATTTTCTCTCTCCATCACACCAGCGTGATTACTTGAGAAATGAACAGCCCCGGCTCAAAGCTACTCCAGAATTCTCAGAGGAAATATGGCTCCGTGTTCAAATAATGAGATTCTTAAGGCAAGCGTTACTTACAATCACACCACACACCAAAAAGGGAAAGGAGAAGGGGGGAAAAAAAAAAAAAGAAAAAGAAAAAAGGGAAAAAGGAGAGGCAGAAAGAAAGAATGCCAGGGTTCTTATATCTTACAAATTACAATTTAGGAAAGCGGCCTCAGCCGAGGACAATTACGACTCCTTTTCTGCTTTTGAGAGGTATTTTATGGATGGCTACTTTGGACGTATTTTTGGCAGTAACACACCATGTTATGTTTCTTAAAAAAAAGGGAGGGGGGGGACAGATATTATTGTAATTAGCCTCTTAGAAACCAGGATACCTAACCCTAGGCTGTTGAAAATCGTGTTGTAGCTAAATTCATCCTGCCCTGAGGAAGGTGGGCATTCATTCTGCTTCAAAACATTATATGGGACAAGGATTCTTTAAGGCTTTTTAAGAAACAGGAAAAAACAGACAGGAGTAAGTTGATGGGTTTTTAACTATTTTTCCTGGGAATGTCATTTACTGGGAGGTTTACCCATCAGAGTGGGACTGAAGTTAATGAGAACTGAGATTTTTCACGGGGTAACAAGCCAGAAGAACTTGAGAAGGTGGTGGCAGGTCTTGGCATGATTGTTCATTTGTTTTTCTAAGGTGGGATCTCTGTCTGTCCAAGAGTAATTCCAACCCCAGGAGATGCCCTACCCCTCTGCAAGCCCCCTGGACAGCCACACACCATCCCAAGGGTCAGAGGCCCGACCTGAAGCAACCAGCTTTGTGCTGAGATATTGAGTCCCAGTCAGACTCCACCATGCAGCCCAGAGTACAACTGGTCTGAAATCACCACTGCAGGCTTGAGGTAAGACTTTCTGAGATTATAACCAGGAAGAAGGTAGGAGAGCCACTGTCAAACCTGTAAGACCAAACAATGGCTCATCAAGGACCTCCATATGGGCTGGCTAATGCCAGTCACTACCAGGAAGTCACTCACTAGTTATGAAGGACCATAAAAATGTTGCTATTACAGAATTATTACCACAAAAAAATCATCTCCTTTATGTGCTGGTGGCATATTGCTTTGCTTTCCAAGCAACTCCAGTTTGAGTACCATGAGTAATATAAAGACAGGACCTCTCTGAGATGCCTGAAGGTGAGGAAGCAAACCAAACCAAGGACAAAGTCACAGCCCAGTGTCTGAACGTTAGGCTTTGGCACCTTCCCAATGCTGTTATCCCCCAGATGCTTGCAGATCACTTGCATAATTAGCTCTCATTGCTCTCTGATAGGCAATCAGGGCAGGACAGTGGTGAACCAGAAGGTGCAAAGATACTGAGCTGCACAGTATCTTCTATGTCCACTCTTTAACGCATGGCTCACATGTCCTAAGAACACAGGAAGAAAGGTCACACTCCTGCCAGTTCTTCTGCAGCTCCAAGGCTTCGTGTTTAAGGATGAGAGGTGTCAATTCAGAACCTTTCACAGCATCAAACATACAAGACGAAAATTTCTAGAGCACCAGTAGACAACTTACAATGAGCATTGTAACGAGCAGGTTCTTCTTGGTGACCTGAGCGTGGGAGAAGATGTAGTTCAACACAGCATTCATATCACTTTTATTCTCTTCTCGAAGGGTAAAGACACACTTGTCATAGTGACCTGCAATCAGAAATGCACATTCTTCCCAGTCTCCACAACTGTGGCAAATGATACAAGTTCCTCAAAGTGTCTTTATTTTTCTACTTAGATGTTTGGAGAATCATTCCTACCACCACCCTCTCAACTGCAAACATCAGTTTAAACATCCTGCTCTTATTAAAGCGGTTCCAATACCAAATTCCCCCTTTGAGAGCAATATGAAAAGGGGAATGGTGAGCTCAGTCTTCCATTCAAATGACAACCAAAATAAAATAACAGCAAAAAGACTCACACCATCCTCTATTACCAGTAAATTGAAATGGAAATGGATCTGCAGAACCATTAGGCTGGTGCAGGTATTGGAGCAGGACAAAAGAAAAGTAGAGTGGAATCTGAACTACCTGTAAGAGCTCGAGCCTCAAAATTAGCCGGTGCTCCATTGCCATCTTGTGCCTGGATACAGCAGTGCAAGGCACTGATTTCAGTTCTGGTTTAGGGTGAGAACTGAGGTTTGTTCTTACGAAAAGCAGCTTCTGGTATTTTGCAGCAGGTGCAAATAACTCAGTGGCTTTTGGTTTTTTTACTGCATTTGATTTTCTTACTATAGGAGTTTAATGAGCAGGCAAGACAGAACTAAACAGCTCGGTGACTGTGAACAGCTTAACTGATTCTAGCTTTTCTGCAGAATCTCAGAAATCAGGAAATAAAAATCAATCTTCTAATTTGAAGCTTCTACCAGTGGAGTACCCACATTAGGGAACTCTCCATTGGTGGGCCACTGCGGACAGAGTCAGCAAGGGAATGCAAAGGAGAACTGCTTTATCTCTGAAGAAGCTGCATCTCTGATGAAACCAAATCCTTGATGTGCTTAAAGACTCACCATGCTGAAACTGAGTCTCCACCTTCAGATACTGCCGGAGCAGATCCATCACCACTGCTTTCATGTGCCCCCGAATGCCACTCCGGTACCTGCAGAAGTGAAGAAGTGAAACCAGCACTGAGTGAGCCTGGCACAGCCCTGCTTCTGAAGACCTGGGGGTCAGTAACGCTCTAGACGAGTGACAGAACAAACCTGTAGGCACCCCAATGGTTATGTGGATACATAACCCCCCCCGTTACTGTTGTGGGGTAGCAGGGCCTCATGTTTTGCATCACAAAGTTCTTCTTCTAAGAGTGCTCAAAATTCTAGACACAGAAAAGCATAACGCACACCGGCGTTTTGGTGAAATGGCCAAGATGTGATCAGTGTCAGGGCAGAAGTTAAAATTTTCTTTCATATGGCAAAGGGAAAAAGAAGAATAATCTGTGTGATCTGCTTCACACAGGCAGCCAGGAGCCCCCCACACACAGCACCCTCACTGCTGACCTCCCCAAGGGAAGTACGCAGGCTTATCCTAGAGATTTAGACCCCAAGTGTAATAAAATCATTTGAGTAAAGACAAAACAGGCTCAGGTCTTTCAAGCAGCAGGACAAAAAAAAAAAAAAAAAAAAAAAAAGAAGTTGAGGGGTCACCCCTGAGAAGGGCTCACCTCTGTACAAGCTGCACAATGCTCTGAGTGTTCATGAAGAAGACCTCACGCTCTGATTTGCGGTTCAAGGTGGCTGCATGGCTATCCAAGATGTTGGCAATCTGAAAGACAGCAATTAATTGCATCAGAGTCCCAGTCCTGGATGGGATGATCTGGCTGAACAACCAGCAGAGAAGCTGAGAACTTCCAGACCAGACCAGAGCTCCAGCAGACTCCAGCAAAGGCCAACATCTTAAACTGCTGAGGAAGTTAATGACCTGACAATGATACAAAAATCAATACACAATATCTTATACCGGAGAAATCATCTTCCAACATCTCGTTGCCTGACCAGGCCTCCCTGAGTTGTAATCACTCTTTTTTAAGGTTACATTGACACTACAAGTTGCACTGCAGCCTATGTACCAAGCAAAAACCAAATAAACGCATGCCCGCAAGGCCATTGAGATGATTAAACTGCTTCCAAACTGCCTGTTTAAAGCTATTCGGAGCAGGGAACTTCAGCACAGTATGAGGCAAGCCTTTAAGCTCAAGCCATCCAGGTCAGTATCTTTCATCATGAAGATCCCATGTTCAAATGCACCTCCAGATAATTTAAAGAAACCTCATCTCTCACTCTGCCCCAATGAAAGCCAATTTTTATTGCTCTATGTAAGTGTGGTTGATCACCTGTTGGCTGGGGAACTGGCAAAGGACTGATGTGATGTTGCTGGCATACTGAGCCATCTCCTTCTTGATGGACTTCTCTACATTGGGTGGGATCCGTCCAGAGACACTGGTCATGATGTCCTGAAGTTCCAGCAGAGGCAAAGATGGATCTCTCAGTGTCTTCATTAGTCGCTCAACCCAACCTTTCACCTAGACAGAGACAAGTCAGTGTGAAGACAAGCACGAAGAACAGAATGAGCAGCAAGAAAGGCTTTTCACTGAGGTCATCAATGCTGTTTTATCATGCAGCTTGCCCAAGGACTAAGAGAGAACTGGGGTAGCTGACAAAGCTGCTGGGCTGCCTTACACCAACCGCTGTACCAGATCATCCACCTTCTCTCCTCCTCTCTCTAGGTCTTCTGCCACAGCTGGCCATGCACGCAGCTCCCATGTGTGAGGCTGCAGGCACAGACAGTAAAGATCCTGCTCAACTCCTTTGTCTTTGTTTCAGGTGCAACAGATGGGACCCTCCCATCCCACTCTCCGGTGAGACTGACTATAAGGAAAGAAAACTGAATCGAGCAGGCACTAGCAGGCTCCTACCACCCTGACTCTTGGTCCTCTGGCTGAGACAAGCCAGTCTTACCCTGAACTGAAAGAATATTTGTGCTCTCGCTCTGAAACGCGAAGCAAGCGGTACCTTGTTGCTGAAGTAGGGCTCTGGCAGGCAGTACCCACTCATCACGTTGACCAGGTTATCTAGGACATAGTGGAAGATGCGATGGAGCTTCTCGCCTCGAAGCGCTGTGCTCTGGATCTGCGGCAAGGTGCCCGTGTGCAGTTCAGCCTGGGAACACAGCACAGAGTCACTAACCTCCTGTATGGCATCAGCCACGGTGCTAACAGCCAGTGACCCTCGACTGGAGGCTCAGATTTAACTTGGAAAAAAACCCAGAGTGGAAAATGCACTTGGTTGAGAGACAGAAAAGTTACAGGCTGGATCTCCAACAGTTCTACTTTGTGTACACTCACAGAATAAACTTCCAGCCTCTCTCCCAAGTACTTTACAATTGGTCTCACCGTTTAGATCCGGGGTGACCAATAATCTTAAGAAAAAACCTCAGGAAAAGCCAAGGGTTTTGTGCCTTCTAACCCCTGCACAACAACCTCCCACAATTTTCAACCAGCTATTGCTAAAGGAACGATAGATTCTCTTCCACCACCACCAGCTACATCCCAGCCTACCATCCCTAAACGAATATAGCTCTTTGCCTTTAACCTAAAAAAAAAGGTCCACATCCTAGGCTCTTTTTATATATTTCCAGATTTGCTACAACTGCTTTCAGGGTCTGACACTCTTGGAGTTGAGATATCAGCTCCTGTCCTCCTGAAGAGGGTCACTTAAAGCAGAATACATGATTTAAATACAAGTTCAATAAACTTGCATAGGAATAAAGCAGATAGAAAAGTCTGGCCAACCTCCAAGGTCCTAGACAGCCGTGTACCCACACTCAGTACTGAGGTAAGAAGAGAGTAAGAGTGGTACATGGGCTTAGTCTGTATCAGAGAGAGAGAGACAATAACCTGAGCCCTAGTCCTCAGCTGAGACAAATAAATGGGAGTGACAATTCCAGGACAACATGGACATGCAGAACTGGATCAGTACACTGGACCCTCCCGTACCACTCTCAGCTTCACTCCCCTATTGAAAGCACAACAAACATCTGCACTCCCTGTGCCTTCTCACCTGCTGGACCCTGCTGGGATCATCCAGCTGGAGCTTGGCAATCACACAGCCAGGATCCAAGACTGCTCCTGGGCGTTTGACATAATGGATGCAGCCCGACTCTCCCGCTGTTAGTGTCATCACCATTTTCATCACCTGCAGTAAGGAAAACAGGTTACACACGCAGCTTCCATGTCCTCCAAACAGCTCTGCTTTTGTGAACCAGCAGCCAATGTCCTACTGCAGACAAATTAAGCTGCACAAGGACCTTCTGCGCTCAGGCTTGGTCAAAGGCTCAAAGGCACACACACTGGGAACGAAACCCCCGGCAGTAAAGTGAATGGTTGAACAAAATAACTGGCCACAAACTCGTGCAGCACGAAGCCATCCTCGGGAAGGTCACCAGTTCCACACTGCTTGAACCAACAGGTTCAACACAATGAACAAAGCAGATAGATACAACTTATTGCTGCTGCACTTCAAAGGTTAGAAGAAGGTGAGCCACTCAAAAGCTACAGCAACACATTTGCTTTTAGCAGAGGGAACTGGGGTTACTGTCTAGAGGTCGTGGGTCTCTGCTCTTCACAGACATGCTGCCGTAGATCAACCACGGCAGCTCTTGCCTTTGGAGCAGCAGGGTTGGCTGTAGGGGGGAGACAGTCTAATTTTACCATTGCTACGCTACACACCACAACTGGGAACACAGGAATTGAGTAGGTGGCTCCTGAGCCGTGGCTCTGTGGCAGTGTAAAGGCACTTACATAAAATATCTGGATCTCTGGCTTGGTACTTTTCTCCTACACATTGTCCCCAACTGCTTTAATTGCCCCTCTGTCAACACACACCCTCCCCTCCCTCAAATCTGTTTTGAGCCACTCACTCCTACACAATCTCTCATGCTTTCCTCACAGTGATGCAGAAATTGTTCATCCTCCTCCTCTCTAAGAGTTAAGTAACTTCTGAGGGAGAAGGGAGGAGTGACACGTACTAACTCATCTGATCAACCCGATAAATGATCAAGTAATCAGAGAAGTCTTAATTTGCTACAAAATCCTGGCATATAGCTCTGCTTCTGAGTCTCTTTTAGTACTAAGCAGTGGTCTACAAGTAGAAGGCCTTCCCCACAGCTAGGAACACAACACGCACAGGTCCCCCTCTCCCTTGATATCACCAGCAAGATGATAACCATGGTGCCTCACTGCAGAGAAATTTTGCTTATCACTTGGTATGCAGTCATTAACACTCACATTTCAGCTGTTAACTAACTTCTCCCCCACCCCATCACTTCTGATTCCTGCATTAGTCCAGGTTAAAACACAGACAAACACTGGAGGGGAAATACTGTGAATTATCCCTCACGCTCCATTCCCAGCCCTGAAGCATTCAACTTCCCCCACCCCACCTTTTGTCTGGACAGATTCAGCATCTGCAGCAGTCATTTCAAGTCTCTTTACCTCTATTTCTGCAAAGCACTGCCCCGCAAACACGTGTCCCCCATCCTCCACCACATACTGGATAAGCTTCCCGGCCGAAGGCGAGCGCAGAATGGAGGGATCATTCTCCTTTTCAAACACACAGGTCTTGTTACCTATAGTGATGCGATACCTGGGAAAGAAAGGGATGAATCACTGCAAGAGACTTGCTGGTGGAAAGCATGGGAAGGGGAAAATCCATCCTCTCTTTCCCTTTTCTACTTCAAACCAAAACTAAACAAAAACACCTCAACCAGCTCTTCCGAGCTGAAGGGTCCTGCAGAGGAAAGTTCAGATTAATCCCATCAGAACAGGACTCTGGAAGCCAAGGATCAGACAGCAGGCAGAACAGCCAGCTGAACAACCTTAGCAAGGTTGCGTGTTACTTACTTGTGTTACTTCTCCACCAACAGGTATCACTCACTCACTGTTAGAACCAGAACTGAGGAAGTTCAAGACCTCGTATCAACAAAAACTGCTGTTAGTGGAGATTACACTTGCCATACATAACACACAGCACGTTCACCAAACCACCCACCTCGTGCAAAACCCTCTTGTATACAGAGCGAAGCTGAAAAGAGCAGGATGCACCCATGCAGCGGACTGAGACTGAGATTATACCGCATTTTCCAACCCAGAAAGTTACTTAAACACTTTGTGCTCCTGACCAGATTCGTCACGTTTGTCAGAGAAAAGGGACCAGCAGAGGGGGCACTGGTTCGTGTTCCAGAAGCTGGAGATTTACTGGCCTTCTGGCTATGGTCCAGGCAGGGAATTTTGAGGGAACGCACTGAAACAGTAAACCTTGTCTCTAGTTCTAAGGTAGCTGTAGAGTCTCAAGGATTTAAAAGATTTGAATGTTCTGATTTTTGCAATCCAAAAGGGGCACTTCTGAAAAACCAGGAGAATGTGGACTCCACATTGACACATGTTCAGATCTTCCTTCTCACAGTAGCCAAGATCTGTTCTTTCAGGTGAAGGCAACTTCTCCCTTTGAACTCATCCATAACACATCTAATAACCAATTCCAAGGGAGAAAATTCCATTCCCATCTGAGCTTTGGGAAGCATGAAGTTACAAGTACACCTAATTTTGCCTTGTAGTAAATGTTAAACATTAATCTTTACAGGTTGCTACCTGTCCACTTCTTCTTTCATGTAGGTAGTATAGCTGCTGCCATCGTAGGAGAGGAGCAGCCCTCCGTCGCTCAGCCGGTGCACGTCGACTTCCACGCACGAGCTGTTCATGATGACCACGTAGGAATTGGGAGACTGGCGGGTCACCTGCAGATCCACGGGAAGGGCAGGAAATAAACAGCACTGGCAGCGCCTCGGCTGCCACAACATACACAGTTTGCCAAGCACTGCAACAGTGGGAACTAAAGAAGGGGAACGGAACCGTTTGTTTTCATGTTAGAGAGGGGGGGAAAAAAAAAAACAAATCTGGGATCACAAAGGGATTTAGCAGTAAAGAGATGCCAGAACTAATGCTGTCCATGAATCCTGATTTAATCCTCTGATGCTTAAGGATTCATTGTACAGGTTTGATTATGCAATCATGTACCATTTTTTCACCTCAATCAAGTAACATGTCGCAGGCACTAAGATTAAGAGATTGCCTCACAAAGAAAGCAGCTAAAGCTGGAAAAAGGGACCCTATCACAGTCTCTGTCACAGAGTTCCTATGTGAAGCTGCATAAATCACTTTAACCATAGTTCAGCTGCTGTTCTGTGGCCCTCTCATCACAGGGGTGCCAAGACAAAATCCTGGAGGTGTGAGGTTGTAAAATCCTTATAGCTGAAAATAAATGTATATGGCCATGTCATTAAAACTTCACCATAGTAAATTGGCCTGAGGAAGCTAGTTTAAATTGCACAGGCAATCATAAGTCTAATATATCCTAACTTTTGTATGCTTGGTTTTGCAATCTTTAAACATTATTTCTAACTTTTTGCACACAGCAAAGAAAAAGAAGCACTAAAGGAAAAAATCGCTATCAATTCTGTCATGCTGATGCAACTGGGCTCAAACACCCAGCAGGGTAGACCTACACATTCAGAAACATCAACTGGAAGTTTTGGTCAACTGACAGGCACTAGTCTTTGCCTCTAACAAAAGATTCTTCACCCTGTGCAGAGCATTTCAGGCTAGATGAGGCTCTGAACAAGCCATCTAGTTGAGGACACCCCTGCTTACTGCAGGGGTTGGACTAGGTGAGTTTTGGAGGTCCCTTCCAACCCGAG
Source organism: Megaceryle maxima (assembly GCA_024605025.1). NCBI lineage: Eukaryota > Metazoa > Chordata > Aves > Coraciiformes > Cerylidae > Megaceryle > Megaceryle maxima. Next base: position 6,820 of record JANHGN010012257.1, on the reverse strand, counting down.
GCATTCTGTGATTCCAGGATTCTATGAGTATTTCTTGACCTCAAAGAGTTAAAATGTTTACAGAGATATGCAGAAATATTGTAATGGGAAGATGGGGCTTTATCATAAGGGAGATTCTTAACCCCACTAAAGCAGAGAGAAGAAACCCTGCACAGATTTAATTCCAGTAAGTATTACAAAGATTAAAACCAGAGCAGCTCACAGACATTTCCAAGCAGAAGTGGCAAGAGGATGGGTTTCCACACCATGCACCGTACCTTCAGCACGTATTTCCGTCCTTCATAGATGAGTTCTACATCCACAGTGTTTAGCAGAGTATGAGCAGGCAGGACTTGGCCCCTTGAAAGAGAAGTACAAAACAAAACTGGTCTTCCAGAAGCCATCAAATGGTTGTCAGGGGCCCAAGCAGGTTCAAAGATGCATGCAAGAATTTGGAAAGCACTAGCAGGGAGACTTTCCAAGCATCTCTTCCTGGGACAGACACATATCAGTTTGACAAAGCCAGACCATCTCTCTTCAGCCACATAAACCAGCTTTGACCTCCTTTCCATTCACCCACTTTTGCCTTGGTGTCTGCAGAAGGAAGGTCACAGCCTGAACTGCGGAAACACGGAGCACGGCTTGACATGGAGATAAAGCTGCTCTTCCCCCTGCAGCTCCCTTACCTAAGGACTCACCAACAGCACCCCGGAGGGAAGAACTCTGTTGAGAGTACACCTGCCTGGATGACAGCAAGTTTAGCCTCCGAGAGTGTTATGACCAGTTTCCCTGGAGTGCCTGCTCTACTTTAAAGGCAGCAGGGGCAGAGAGGGTTTTCCAAGTACGGGTGGGAGCCATTCCATTTGGAAAACTATGTCAAATCTGGAAAACTAATTCAATCCTCAGAACAGGAGGAGGACAGTATCTGGTATTTCAAGACTCCCTAATGTTGTCCTGGCAGCACACAGAGAAAGAACTCCACATTTCTGAGCCATTTCTTGGAGCTTCTGCCAAAACTGCCAGGAACCAAACCAGTCTGTGCAAACAACAGGGGGTATTTTGGGGAGATGAACAGAAATCTGCCAGTTGTCTTAGGCCAGTGGATAAACAGCTTCCTGGGGCCAGAGAACAGTGAGCAGATAACAAGCTCTGTGTATTTCTGGGCTGGACTCGAACAAAACTTGTAAATCAAAGCTAATTACTGTCTGCTTATCAGCTACCTGCCAGAGCAGCTTGGAATTTTACCTTTCCAGAGAGTGCAGGAAGTTTGAGACACTGTTTCGGAAGCTCACGTCAGCCACATGCAGAGCTCCACACACCACTCCCAGCATGGTATCAGGCCTTTCAGCCTAAAAACAAAGGGTATATAACACCATTACTTCTCCTTGAGCTTCAGTCCATTCTGGACAACCACTTGAAGAATCAGCAGCCTCAGCTCTACTGGTTCAGGGCCAACCTGTCTTTAAAATGAAGTTGGTGTGGCATCCATGGAAATGTTATAGAGAAGCAATTAGCTCTGTAATTCCCTAAAAGAAAACCAGATTTTTTTCTTCCTGGATCAAATCTTGACATTTCCACTATCACCTGTCCCAAACCACAAAGCAAAAGACCAGCCTTAATTCACACAGACACTAAGCTGCTTTTCTGGGCAACTTTAAGACCACCTTTCTCTGACAGGAACAAGCTGGGATTTTGATACAAATAAGAATTAAGGCCAGTGAAAACGTGTATTCATAAAGTGGAAATTAACCTCTCCTAGATCCTTGTCCTCTGGCAGCCAGCATGCACCAAGACTGCCTCTCCTCTCTCCTCTCCTCCCTCAATTTGTAGTCCCATAAAGCAAGGAGCTGCACCTGAACTTTCTCAGCAATAAGCCGATCCAGCCAGCCAGTGTCGATGCGGTTCTGCTGGAAGCTTTCTGTCTCCAACAGTTTAATCAAGTACTCAACGGTGGTCCGGAAATCCCCTCGGATGGACAGCTCCTTCAGAGCCACTACCATGTTTCTGAAAGAGAAAAGAATACCTATTTTCTATCCCATATTAATGGTAATGTGCAAGCTGGTAGCTCTAGATAGTTTCCCGTGAGCCGTTGGGGAAAAACAGCCTGAAGGTAATAACAGAAGAGCATGTGCACTGGAGCAAGATCCTCTGTGACATGCCTGGGAATGAAAGAACATTGATTTTTCTTCAATCTGCTGCTGGTGTGAACAAGAGCAGCTCAGCCAGCACCAGCTACGAGATCAGGAGTTCCCACTGTTACCATCATCTAGGCACCCACCACGTGTCTGCAGTGCACCTCAGACAGACAGGCATGGTCTCCATCCCACCCAGAATGGAACAGAGGAAAGGCTCTGGATCAAAAAGGGCCTGGGTGACAGGTCAGACAGTCCTCTTGTGTCCAGGTGCTTTAGTATTCCACACCACATAAAGACACTCAATGGTTTACAAACCATTACAAGGCATTGCCATAACAAGTTATCGGTGGTTTTCCTGTTAGAAGTCTTCCACCCGAATGCTTTCAAAGAGACTGCAGCACAATGGTAGCTCTATCCTGCCCCAGCAGCAGGTACACAAGGCAGGAATGAAACAGAAAGGAAAAATAAAGAGAAGCAAGCAAAAACTGTAGAACTGTAGGTGCAACACAGTGGAACTGCAAAGCAAAATGGAAAGAGAAGCCTGACCATGATGTGGAAAACCATGTAAAGAGAGAGAAACTTCTCTTCAAACTCCTGGAAGTAAGGAGTTGTGTTTTATCCACAGCACTTTGTATCAAAAAGGACAAACCCAAGCAATTTCCAAGGTTCTACCACTTTTCTGACTACTTACGAGATGGCTTCTTCACGGTTTTCTCCCCAAGAGAAACAGTGACCAAACTGAGAATCGGCAAATTCATGGAGCCCTCCTGCAGCAGCAACACTGAAATAGCCCCAGACATTCTTATTGCTGCGGAAATTCAGTTCCTGAACTGTACCAGAACTGGGCTTAAATCCCTGTAAAGACAGACAGACATTGCTATACATCCTAAAGAAAAAGTAAACAATCCACAATTAGGGAAGTAATTAAGAGTTCTGGAAGCTAGAGCACTCCTTTGTGCCACAAGATACATACACAAATTCTCTGTCTAACCAGAGTCCACAGAACCATCAGCTGAGTGAGCTAAGGGAAGAATCTTTTCAATTTGCTGCCAAACTTTTCAGAATCAGCAGCGGGGATTGAACCTGGGGGTAAAGCCAACGGTTATCAGAGTGTGATCGGTAACTACAGAATTTACAACGCTCACCTCATCAGGATTCTCACTGGTGATACGTGCAGCGATGACGTGGCCGCGTGGACAGGGGACATGGGCTGAATTCTCAAAATCAATAGCTCCATCTCCCCACGGAGAAACGCCGTACATCACTCGGATATCCTTGATCCTGTGGAGGGGAATCCCCATGGCGATCTAAGGCAGAATAACAAAATAATAATAATAATTATGCCACCAGGAAGTTTTTCTCCTCACAAAGAGCATCTATTCCCAGAAGAATCAATTCCACCAGCTCCCTGTAGAAGATGATGCTGCAGTTTGAGCATCACAAACACACACGCTCGTTTTCTGATCAGCGCCTTCTCCACTGACACGTCTCGGAACATTCGTAGTTCCCAGGGCGGCTGAGCTCAGGGTAACATCCACCTTAAGTCCTTCAGCCAGTATTTTCCACTGACCGATTAAAAGGCTCCGGGGGAAGCTGGCTGGCGCCAGGTCAGCTGAGGATGGGCACACACTAGGCATGTTAAAAATACACTAAGGTCCCAGTGAGACAGAAGGCCCCTAACTGGTTATAGGAAACTGGAAATTTGTAACTATCAACTGCAGAGAGAGTAACCTGCAGAACTGGCTGCTGGCTGTGTCCTTATGGAGTAAAGTTCTATTTGTTCTGATCATTAGCAGGGATTTTTTTTTATAGCTACAGTTCAAAAAAAAAGCTGAGCTTCAGCTTAACCATTTATTTCAGCTGTCTCTTAGCCAGACACCAGCAGACAAAAGACCAAACTGGTTACAATATCAACCTGCCATTCTATGGAACTGCATCTCGCATCAGCAGTGTGAAGAACAGTGCCCAGACAACGAGGAAACCAAACAGTTAAAAACTCTCAGTGCCTGGCAAATACAGACACAGTGCTCCTGGAATCACCTGCTGAGCGCAGGCTCAGGCCAAAGCCAAACAGCCTCCTGACAAAATGAAGATGATCCTGGGCAGCCTGCAAGATAGTAGAGTTCAACCGTTTGTTCCCTCTACCATCTACCCAATAAACCTCAACATGCCAACAGCAGGGAGAAGAAAGAAACTAGAAAGAACACAAGAGGGTAAGAGTGGGAGGGCTGAGAAATGGAAGTAGAAAAGCACCTAGAGCCCCTAATGTGGTGCAAGGCAAAAAGAGAAAGAGGACGGCGGCATTCACCCACTGGTGGAAGAGGTGGGACTGGGAAGAGGGAGGCAGCAGGGCAGCACACGGGAGTTTGGTGGGGATGCAGAGGGGACAGGTGAGCCACAGCACGTGTGACAATTGTTTTCTCCAGGATCTGTGAAGTTTTCCCTCGTTACTCTGGGGATCAGCTGAGCAAAAAGCCTACTTGTCCATTTAAACCAGAACTGCCACCCCCAGTCATGACTTCCCTTTGAAAAAGCAATAAATCAAGACAAATTCTTGGTCACTTTGCCACATCTGTTCGAGTACCTAATGACTAGGCACAAATCCTGCTTTGTAGGAAGGCTAAAGAGCAGGGACCTTGGCAGGAGGAGGAAGCATCCGTGGTGAGCAAGGGGCTTAGAGAGCTGGAAACAACCGCTCTGGAGTTCAGGAACTGCACAATAAAATTAAGAAGACCCAAATCACTTTCCCAAACTTCAAACAACTGCTGAACTTGCTGAAAGATGAAAAAATCCAATTGTCTGGGTTTTTTTCCCCCTCCTTTTGCCATTAGAAGCTCTGGGAAGAGGCTGCTGCCCCTTGGAGGCAGAGTGGGTGATGCAGTGCTCAAAACTGGCACAGCATTTAATCACACTGCTAGCCTCAGAAGCCAACTCGTTCGACAAAATAACTTCAGAGCTTGAAGTTGAACTACTCGTGGCTAAAAGCTTGTTGAGACAGGCTTTTTAACACGTGTTAACACTTCCTTAAATCAGTTTTCCTACCTCTATGTTTTACTCCTCTGTTATTTCCCTTTCAAACTGATGTTAACGGAAGGTCTGCCTGAGCAGTCCAGGAGAAACAACTAGGAAACCACCTCCTTGCTTTCCAAAGCAGAAAGAGCCAACTGGTGGGGCTGTAACTTAGTGAAACAGTCTCATATAGAAGGGCTGCATATATATTTTGGAATTCTGCACGAAGCTTTGCTCCAGACACAGAAGATAAATCCCAAGCTGAAAAAGTACTAAAATGGGGCATTGAGTTACGGGGGAGGGAGGGTGCGGGAGTCACACATCACCCATCTGCACACCAGGATACAGGCTTCTTGTAGCAGAGGCCTTTCATTCTTCTCTAGTGTCTCCTTTATCAGTACCAAGATCCAGTCATCTCCGTAATGCCAGGATGTGATCCAGTCTTAACACAGAACCCTGGCTGTGACTCAGACAAGAGTCCGCCCCCCTATTTTACTAAAGCTTCAGCAGAACAGGTTTTTCACGCTCAGACCTCCAACATATTGCAGCTCAGCTGAGTACTTCTGAACGCCTCAGGAGCACGGGGCCCAGGCACTTGACTCACCTGGAGCTGCGCTGCAGGCAGGTTGACGTCAGCAACCATCTCCGTGCAGGGGTGCTCCACTTGCAGGCGGGGATTCAACTCCAGAAAGTAGAAGCTGCCATCCTGGCTGTACAGATACTCCACGGTGCCCGCGCTCACGTATCCCACCATTTTGGCGAGCTTCACCGCACACTAGGGTACAGGAAGAAGGAGCATTTGAATTCCAGGCCCCACACTCAGTTAAGCTATGCTCTTTCATCCACTTCAGATTTTTTTTTTTTTTCCTGGCATTTTGAAACACCCAAAAGTTTGTAAATGGCCTGAGAACTGCTCAAAGAAAAAAAAAAATGTGGCACAGGAGTTTTGTTTTCCAGGTTGTTTCATTTACAATTTACAGAAGGCAGAGTTTGAAGCAAATATCTGTAAGACTCGGCATCAGACAATTCACAACTCCTGCAGCTTGTTTTTAATATGACAACATACAATTAAAACACACTCCCCTCCTGGTTTTGGGGTGAATGCATTTCTGAAGTGAGCTCTTCAGCTGTCTGTCAGCACGTGGTGGACTCAGTTTTGAAATGTGAGGGGTTGCCCACACTTAGCAGCTGAAGACACACAGCCCTGTATCGCTCCTTTAAAAGATTCCACAGTGTAAAACTGTTGGCGATGACAAAACCACAAGTCCAGCCTGTTTCTGGATTCTCCCAAGGAAAAGAGAACTGGCAGAGCCACTCTCACCTGTTCCATGTGCTCAAACACCACCGAAGTCGCTATAGAAGCGGGTGCTTCCTCAATGATCTTCTGGTGCCTGCGCTGCACGGAGCAATCCCGGCCGAAGAGAGAGATGGCATTGCCATACTGGTCTGCCAGGATCTGCACCTCCAGGTGACGGGACTGTTTGGCCAGTCTCATTACAAAGATTGGAGAGCCTGGGACCTCAGCTTGAACCTAAAGCAGAGAGAGCGTATAAAGAGGCAGATTGGTTTTTGTAAGCACCTCTCTTAGGCACAATCATCCCAAGTTCGTTTTTTAAGCAAAGAATCATAGAATGGTGGGGGGTGGAAGGGACCTCTGGAGATCATCGAGTCCAACCCCCCTGCCAGAGCAGGGTCAC